>JAEIIL010024591.1:0-21812 GCA_018905715.1 Drosophila lini | reverse complement strand
GCATGAAAAAGTGTATTGTGCCCGGTGCTAATATAATTTCCGTATTCCAATTTGGGCTTTATTGCAGGAGATAGCCCTTTACGGCGAGTTCACGATGCGTGAGACTTTAATCTACTTCGGCATCATTTCGGCCATGCCCCGCAGCGACATCGAGGATCGCACCGAATTCCTGCTCAAATTGCTCAATTTGCCAAATGCCTCGAAATTTGTCAAGAATCTTAGTGGCGGCCAGCAGCGACGAGTGAGTCTGGCAGTGGCCCTGCTCCACGAACCGGAGCTCCTCATCCTGGACGAGCCCACTGTGGGCGTGGATCCCGTTTTGCGACAGAGGTGAGTCCTGAATTTAATGGCCGATGCACCGGAAAGAAATATAGAGTCGATGTGAAGCCCAAAAAATAATGTTAAAAAAGAAATCTCAAAATTATGTTTATTTTTATAAATTTTAATTTATTTGTAATTTAAGGATATGCTTAGAATTTATATTCTATCTGAGCTAAGTTAAATATTTCTTTCCGTGCCAGCAAAACTGAGCCATTTGTCAACTGATTAACTCTTCATTTTGTCGATTACAGCATCTGGGATCATTTGGTGGACATTACGAAAAATGGTCATACGACTGTGATAATCACCACACATTACATCGACGAATGTGCCCAGGCACATATGGTAAGTAGCCGGAAGATTACCCTGATTTCCCAGGACACGATGAGGGAATGGGAATGGGTTTGGTAGCCAGCCAGGCAGGCAGGCAGGCAAGTGTCAATGGCTTTCGGCGCCCACGCATTGTTTGTCCGGGTGATTTATGGCCAGGCGGCACATCTATGTGTAATATGCGGCGTATGAGCAATATTATGGTGGCACTGCCAAGGTGAAAGTTCAGCTATCAGCACTGCCGAGGGCTGTCAACATGCGGCGCTAAGTGCTTCCGCTCTCTCCTCTGGCAAATTTGTATCCTGCCATCCGTTGGCTGCAGCAGCAGCGGCAAATCCGTGTCCTGTCCAAAAAAGCGAAAAATGAATCGCGCAAAGAGAAAAGCCGAGGAGTAGAATATTACTGGCGGCTGTCTCTCCCGTTGACCCATGGCCATGGCAGGATTTACGAGGCATTTCCGAGCGAGACACATTGCAGAATTTACTTCAGATTTATTTATGCCACCGACAGAACAGATGCACCTAGAATAATAATTGGAAGAATAATTGAGGTGAAAGTAAAATATAATAAGGCAATGGTAAAAGTACCAAAATCAACTTCAAGATTTCAAGATTTGATTAGCAATATTTTAGACACTATTTAGAATTAAAAACTATTTCTATATTTTAAAGATTTTTTCTATTCTATTTATTTTCTACGAGTGCTGTAACGATGCAGGGGTGTGATCTGGATAGGGAAATATAACTGCGCTAGTCATTTAATGCCTGCTGCAAACAATGAACTTGAATACAGGCGGAAAAAATATCTACGTGAAGGGGAAAAATACGTGAATAAATCGTGACAAAGCTCGCAAACAAACGCCCATCACAATGGACAGTTGGACAGGGCAGACAGCTACATAGATACACGGCCAGAGCGACAGGCTGAGATATAGGCACAGATACAGATTTACAGATACTTGGCAACACGCACAGGATATATGCACACATAAAACAAACAAAATCCTTACCCAGGGACACACGCAAGCTCAAGTGAAGTGTGAGATGGTTGAATATATCAATGACAACACTATGAAAAAGATTGATGTGGGAAGCCCAGAAGACGGCGTGAGAGATGGGCAGGAGATCGACACTCAAGACACTCCACAACGGAGCCAAGTTGCACACCGTTTATGGTGATTGATTGGGTGACAAAAATTATTCATAAAAAATGTAATTGTATTTCTTGCTTTTACAAGAGTCTACAAGCCTTTTAAAGGCTTTAAAGTCACAAAGAAACTATTTAGCTAGGTTTTTAAATGAGTGGAATTAATCTACTTAAAGTATTTATATTATTTGTTAGATGATTTCTATACCTCAATTTTAATATCAAAGATCGATATATTTTATTTTGCTCAATACCCATTACCCGCTTTCTAGCTTAAATGATTGATGGTGAGCCGAAAAGTATTTATCAAAAAATATTTGGCTGAGCAAACTCTTAGCTTTTAGCTAATATTTATTATTAAAAAAGTACCTTGCAGCATTTTCCTTGCCCTGATTAAATGCTAAATAAATTTATAAGAACTTTAAAGGCTCCGTTCATTCATACATAATTCATATAGAGCCCTTGTGGGAATGATTCCCGTAATACAGAAACAATCAGCCGGGTTCGGGTCCTGAGCCCTCTAACCCCACTTGACCCCAAAGGACATTCAGGGAGCTAAATGGCTCACATGCTGTGCCGGCTGTGGAGTGACAACACGTTCTCGCCACACCACCCCCTCAGAGGCTGAACCCTTTTTGGAAATCCCACTGCCATCGCACCACGTGATCTGCGGATGGGGCGCCGCCGTTGTCACTCCGCGGTTGCTGTGCCACCAAAAGTCATTGCGGTAAAGAGTTATGGCCAATAAACAAAATCACTGCCAGGAATAGAAAACTCTCCTTTGTTTGCGGGCAATCGACATTCAGCACTCGGCACTTGGGAATCGCACCGGTACCGGTATTGGGTGTCTGTCTGTCTGGATGCCAGGAAGCCCTCGTATGCCGTCGGATGACAAACAAAACAATCGACTGAGCCGCACTCATACAGTCCATAAAGCCGGGCACGAGGATCGGAATCGAAGCATCCTCGCTCTCTCACCCAAGTTAATCCGAATGCCAAAGCGATGAAATGTGAATTTAATGCGAATTGTTAGACCAAATTTATGGTTTATGGGTTTCACTGCCGGTTAGGGTCTATAAAAATCCAACTTGCGGAAGAAGTTCTTCCCCATACGCGTATGCAAAGCCCCCGGGGAACCGCACGAGAAGTTGTTGTGTCTGTGTAACTTCTGGTGACAGTGTTTAATTGCTCATATTGAACACGTGTTGGCCACGGAGATGAGAGCTGGAACAGCAAGCGGGTCTCAGCTTGGATTGTGCACGCCTCAGCTGGCTAAGAGTACACTGGGGGAAATAAACATGTTTCTTTTTTTTTCGCAGAAGAATTTTTCAACACTTTAAGTCTTCTTTAACTTCATATTAAATAATAATTTCCTAAGGATTAGGTTTTTTTACAGGAAGAAGAGCTCTGCTCTTCCAAGTCTTTACCTTTTTAGCTTTTAATTCTTTGCTGTGTAAGGGTATTATGGCTGGCAGCAAATTGCTTTTTCAGCTTTGTCACTTTTTCGTGGCACGCTTTGCTTTTGGCCAAGAGCTCAAGTTGAAGCCGGGACAGAACAGGATGAGACTTCGCTACGGCTGCTTGGACCTAGGTAGTTATCTCAACATATTTTTGGCCAATTCTGCACGTCACGAGGAGTTCGCTAGAGTTTTTTCAGAAACCGTCTCTGTATATTTGGCTTTTTCTCTTTGCTTTTTTTGCCGCAGCCTTTGTTTTGGGCACTTTTTTCCGTTGAGTCAACAGAATTGCGTGTCCAAAATGGGATTCCCCTGGCCAAACTCAGGCTCAATCCCGCACAGACAGCCACATAAATTTAACTGTCCCGGGACCTGATTGAGCGAGGCACTCCAATCGGCACCTATGCGCACATGGACAGCACTTGATCTATTCGCAGTGCCAGGAGCAAAGCCGGACATTAAAAATGATTATTGCATGCTGGCAATTTATAAGCTGAAAATTCATGTCGCAATAAAAATTATATGGGAAAAAGTGCTATTAGTTTTTGCAGCAGCTTCGACAGCTTCTGAGCCCCGCCTCTGATGCGGATGCACTCAAACAAAAGCAGGAGCATTAACCATAATCGTAAAATGCATTTACGGCTGCATCCCAATCCCAAAGCCCCAGGGTCTGAGTGTGTGTGTGTTTGCTAGTGTTGTTAAAACTTTGGCGTGCTTAAATTCGGTTATTGTTATTTGTATGATGCGGCGATTAAAAGTTTTATTTTAATTGAAAAATATTTATGGACATTAAAAATTTGTACGTGTTTTTGGCAGAGAATTCCGCATGCTGTGCATCGTCTTCACAAATGTCCGGCCATGTTCATAAAATTATTAATATTTAATGTGCGAAAATGCAGGTTTATTTATTACAAAAATATGCTGTATTGATATATGTTTTTGTGTAGCTGTTTCAACAGTGTGTGCAAATTGAAAAGCAGCCATGTAAGCTCAATAATTGGGCCAACCACACAGATTTTGTTTTTGTGGTAAATGGGATTTTTCGGCTATTGCTTTGCCCAGTAATGTACTTTCAGGGCTTTCTCTGGGTAAAGTGGGAAAAATACAGTTGGAAAAATAAGTCAAAATATAAAAGAACATATTTGTGATACATTTCTGATATTTTCTGTTACAAAACCTCTTAAGGATTCTATAACTTAAATATGTATACGCAACACCTTCTTTATTACCAGACTTTAATTTTAATACAAAATTTAAATATTTTACTGGTTTAACATATTTTTAAATTTCATAAAGAAAATGATTCATTTTTTGTAGTATTTTTCCCCACTGAAATAACACCTACGACGACAGTGTGACCCACATCAAAGCTGGCAGCACATTATGGCAGCGTCAACGCCTGCACTGGTGTCGGCATTAGCCTTAGACTGAGCACTCTCCCTTCCTTGGCCCCACCCCACCACCGCAGGTCAACCAACTCTAGCCACACAACAGAATCTCGAATGGCTTCCAGTCTCGCTCCTAACAAAGTGCAGCGCTTCACTTTTTTTGACAGACATTGCTCCCCAAATTTAATGTCAGCATTGCTGCTGTTGCCGCTGCCTTTGCCTTTGCTCAGGGGAAATTGTTGGCTCACACAAAAAAAAAAGAACAAAAAAAAGAAAGTAGCTAAAACAAAAAGGGAAAAACCAGGACAAAAAGTAGGAGGAAAAGTAGGAGGACACACAAAAAAACCCAATCGCGTATACGCCACATGGCCACACAGTGAAGCCAGGGACAGGGGCGAGGGTTCTGGGGTCTGGGATCTCCGACTGTCTCTGACTGTCCCCAGTTGTACATGCAGCACTTTCTGCTCTAATAAATGAAATCAGGGAGCGTAACATTATGTGATGGATATATTGTTACGAGTGCTCTACTCCAGCATTTACTTCAATCCCCCGCCCACCCATGAAATTCCCTGCCGGGCGCGCCTTTAATAGTTGATATTGTTTCGGTTGCATTTCCCATTTTCCTCCCGGTCTCTCTCGCTCTCAATTTTTTGTCGCGTAATTTTTCGCATGTTGCCTTCGAGCAGGGAACAAAAAAAAAAAAATTAAGGCCAAATGCAAATGGACAGTTGAATAATTGCTAAAGCTGATGAGTGACAAGAGATACATGCGCAATAACCAAGAAAAGCAAAACTTCACCCACTGGTTTGCCGATGAAGTGCTGATGGGTCCCTGCACGTGAACATTAAGCCCTCAGTGCTGGGGCAGAAAAACAATATTAAAAATGCATAAACCATAAAGAAAGGGCTTACAGGTTGGCATGGGTTTTGTATTTTATTTTATTTGTTTAGTAAAAGACATGCGGCTTATTACACTGGCATTCACAATATTTACACATCGTTCCAAGAAATATTAGTTATGAGGATTCTGTATAATATTCTCTCAAACACGTTTCCCTCTCGTATAATTTCCCTACGTATATTTTAAAATTACCTTCTTATGTAAATTTCATGGTTTTTCCCCACTTACATCCAAGATTCATTTGGCTAGCTTGCACTATATATTCTAGAATAAATTTTCGACCCCGCCCCACGCCCAGTAAATGCCACCTACGAGCCACGCCATAAATATCGTGTGCATTTTTCAATTTTTCAATTTCCTCTGCGTGCCGGGAACGGAGGCAAACGGAAAATTATTTATGGCATGCAAAATTGTTGGCCATAATAATGCATATCACATAGTTGGCCAATAAAATTACAATTGCCAGCCTCGGCAGGAAAACCGTAATTTAGTTTGGCATTGCAATTCAATTAAGACGTTAATTGGCTCCGAGAAGTCGAAAAGGCAGGCCCTGGAATTGGCCAGAAACACAACAGCTCCGGGGGAAATAGACGATTTCCTAGCCTGGCCTGGCCAAAATCAGGAATCAGGAACCGAGCCGAGGCCAAATCAAGCGGCAAAACTTTGCCAACTAGTTGTGTGTGTGGTTTATTTAGCATAGAATTTCCCTGTGCAGTGTGTGGGAAGAGCAGGATTGCCTGGGAGATCGGGGAAGACGGGGATGCAGCCGGAGTCGCAGTAGCCCACTCATGTGCATGCCTAATGAAGCCATCAATTTCGTGTGGAACTGATGAACAGCCATCTCCGCAGACGTCTCTCTTCCGTGGCGAAATCGTCGTCGAGCAGGCGGCAAACTTTTCCGTCCAAGGATATAGTGAGGACCAAGGGGATGACGACGGCTGGTCATGTACGGACACAGAAATCAATTAAGTTAATTTCCGCACGTTGCGTGAACAAGGGATTAAGCCTGGCGAGGGAGTCAATAAAACTTCATCGACATCCACAACAACAGGATGTGCATAAAGGGCGCAAACTTTCGTTAAGATTCGAGGCCGGGAATGGGGATAAGGATAAGTAGAAGTACAGGGACAAGGACAAGGACAAGGACGACAAGGCAAGTCGCATCAAAGTCGAAAAGTTTAATTGGCTCGGCGACACTTTACGAAAGCACGCACGGAATCAATTGAGAGATGTCAAGCCAATCTATTCTGAAAGGAATCTACAAGTTGAAGAAATCTTTTCAAGTTCTAAAATAAATCAACATTTTCTTAAATTTCTTTTCCAGATTGGCCTCTTGCGTGGTGGCAAAATGCTGGCCGAGGAATCTCCAGATTACTTGAGGCAGCAGTACAATGCCGAGTCACTGGAGGATGTTTTCCTGAAGCTCTCCGTTATGCAGAATATGGGAAAACGCCGTCGCTCGTCGATTGCCCAGGAAATCGTAGAGCAGGTGACCGTGCCGGCGATCTCGAATCCCGCTCTGGACATGTCAGATGAGCAGCATGCCGCTGAGATATCCGGCGAGTTTGGCGACAACATCTCAATGTCCTCGGCGGCTCGGGATCCGATAACCACCACCACTCCGGCCGCTCCTCCACTGCCGCCGGCTCAGGAGACACCCACTTCGTTTTGGTACAACCTTCATGTGATGCAGTCGCATCACCTACACGCTTTGATCTGGAAGAACTTCCTGTGGATGATGCGAAATGTGGGGTGAGTAATTGCGCTGAAGAGATCACTATGAGCACTTTTCAACTATTAAAACTTAAAGATTCCACAATATTGTATAATATCGGAAAGATTTTTCCAAATTAAATTGGCGATTGATTTTTGAGTGCATGCAGTGCTCACTTTACCTGGGCTTCGCAATAATTAACCAGCTTTTACTCATCCATCTGTACGAATTTTCTGGGGGATTTTTCCACAGGGTTATGCTGTTCATTGTCGGCCTGCCGGTGGTACAGATACTGCTCTTCTGCTACGCCATCGGCCACGATCCCACCGGACTCAAATTGGCCGTGGCAAATCACGAGATGTCCAGTGAAATGATTATGGAACAATTCTGCCCGGTGCACACCGGATGCAATCAGACGATGCTGAGCTGCCGTTATCTCGATATGCTGGTCAAGAACAAGAGCATGGTTGTGGTGAGTGCAATGCAAATTACCTACTCGAGCTCACTATCCCCTCCATACAATTCCATTCCCAATAGCAGAGGCAGATGCAACTCCCAGCTACCAGCGCCCAGCCCCCGGGGGTGCAATATCAGCTGTCATTGGCTTTTCGGTTAAATTGTGCAGTGCGAACTTTACAATAACCACTCATGTTGCGTATATTCAGTGCCCCGATCCCAATACACCGGCCCTTCGGCCACTCCTGTAATTTATTTCAATTTGTGTGGACAGTCGAGTGGATCCCCGGTAGGGTCCAAGTAGAGGCTACTCGGGGAGCCAAGGGGTCTTCAATCTACTGCACACATCATTTCGCCCTGCCGCACTCCTAAATCACCCCCACCATTGACTTGGCTTTGTCTTGGCCAAGTCTACAGGACAGCTCTATCAACTTGGGGATTTTCTAGCCAAAAATGGGAGGTTGTAGCCGGTAACAAGCAAGAAAGGTAGCTTTGATAACCCAAAGTTTGAATACCATTGCAGTTTGCAAATGGTTTTTAATAGATTATAAATATAAAACTGATTATAAAGAATATTTTTAACACTTTTTAACTTTACTATTCGTCCTCCACTTTGTATAAATCCAAGCTGGCATCTCTGTGCCAGCTCGATTCCCTAGAATATGCGGAGGATGTGGCCGTTGCCATTGCCATTTCCTCTGCTGCCATTACTGCCATTGCCGTTGCCGTTGCCCTTGGTGTTGGCGAACACAAATTACAGCTGCTTATCTTTGGCACAGCAACAACAGGCCGACGACTGTCGGCCAGTCGGTCGAGATCATCAATAAATTTACTGCCCTGCCATGGGCTGCGATGCGATGGCCAAAATAGTGGGGCCAAAACGGCAAGGGGCCAAGGCAAGCCGCTTGTGGCAATTTATTGCAAATTACGCTTCAAAAACAAAGTCGCCTTTGTTGCCTAATTTGAGTTTCGTTTCGGTTCGAGGGCTCGACCTAGTCCTGGCTTACGATTTCATGCATTTTACATTAGACACTGTAATAACCGTAATAACAGTAAAGCAGGACAAAGTCCTGGAGTATTTTTACGATTAGTTTGGCCGGAAACTTCATGAAAAATTTAAAGTTATTAACAGGTTGGCTGTAAATTTCCCTACAGCTTCTCTAGGGTTGAGAACTCGGTAATTTCTGCGAATCCGCTTCGCCAATCAATTGTGTGTTCCGCGAAAGGACAATAAAACAAAATCAGCATTGAAATCTCAATGTCCAATAAAATTATCTCGCCACCGGACCGTGACCTCCTAAACTTTTTCAAAATTTTCAAATAACAATATAATAAAGACCGCCGCCGCCGCAGCAACGGCAGCAATAATAAGGGGCCAGCAGCAACCATGCCTCAACTGGCAATTTGTGAGGAAAACTTTTTACCTTTGGAAATTGAAAAGCTGCCCGAGCAACCGACTCCCCAACCGCCCGCCATCGTACTAAATTTGTATAACTTGGGAGGGAAATGCGAAAAGAATGCCGAAAAAATAATACGCGGCGTGTATCTTTAGGCCGCATCAAAGACCCGTTTCGGCGAAAGGCGGAGCGAGGAAAGACCAAGTTAATTTTGGTCAATGAACAGCATATCAACGTGCCATCAGCACTTGGCCAGAACCCCCAACCACCCAGGAAGCCCCTCCTCACCTCAAACCGAACCGACTAAAAAGCCTCGAGGCGACCCTCGAGGGTGGGTCAGGGAAATTTGAATTTTGCCCGTGTATTGATGCCAAAGCGTTTTGTGCTTTTCAATAGCAGTCTTCCCTTAGAATTTTTGGGTATGATGTACTTTTCGGGGAAAATCTCTGACTGAATAAACTAAGTTTATCTTAAACCCCTTCATTAACCTTCCTATTACAAGGAATTCAATTATTTTTAAAAGAAAATATAGAAAATAAATATGATTTATAGAAACTCTGTTCAAAATTAAGAACAATCAATGCAAATAATATAATTTCCTTTAGGTTATTAATTTATCTGTTAAATCTATTAATTTGTTCAAAATAAGTATCTTGTATTCGTTAGCTTCACAGAGTTTTTATTCTAACTTTCGGGGACAACCAGAAATATTTTTTCAGGCTATGCAAAAGCCAACCCGAAAAGGAAAAACACATAATTTTCGATTCAAGCTTTGTCCGCCCAATTGTTTTGGGGTTTTTTGCCTTGTGGTTATGTGTTGTCCTTGTACTTTTTCGAGCAGATCAAACGCATTTCTGCTACCCTTGTCTTAACGACGCCAAAATTGGCCCAACCCACAAATTTCCTAAGGGCTGCTTCCTGAATTGTTGCAGTAATAATTTTACCAAAAACTTCCCCCTCAGCTGCAAGCCCGAAAAAAGGGCTCTTAATTTATGGGAAAATTGAAAAACATATTGTGGTCAGCCGATGTCGTTGGTTGTTGTCGTTGCTTCTAATTAAAAGTTCATTAAGCATGAAAATGTGGCTCATTAGTGAGAAGGGGACGTGGCGAAGAGATTTTATGCTCAGCTGAAGGACTTTGGTAGAATATTTAAGGGGAGTAAATGAAAAAGGATAACAACAGAGAAAGTTTGTAATAATGTTTACAAATAAATAGGTACACAACAAATTTTTAATTAAATATAAAATAAAATAAATAAAGGTTCTCTCCTCTGTTTTTTAAAGATACTTAAATATTCCAATGCCTTTAAAATTCCCCTTTGACTGCGCTCCTGATAGCACTTGATTAGCGACAAGCTCTTTCTTCAAGTAAGTGCTCGAGTTTTGATGTTTTTTTTTTTCTGGTCCCACCAGCAAAGAGGGATTTTATGAGGCAAGTAAAGGCAAAGTCGAAACAAAAATTGCCAAGGTAGCTGGGGAAAGTTTTTCTACCAGCTCCTTTCAAGCTCATTTGCGTCGAGCTTCTGACCAAGTTGACTTCATTTGCGCATAGTTTGTGGCTCAAGTTTGTCATAAACAATGTTGAAGTTGGGGTTAAATAGTAGCAAAAAGTTACGCAAGTCTTGCAGTTTGATTGTCCGTTGCCATGGCTTTGATGAAGGGCCATTTCGGATTATAATTTATTCCAGGTCTCTAGTGTAAAATCTCAACCGAATCTAAGCTTGAGGGAAGTGGATAGCAGGGTTTTCTCTTAAGAAGACAGTACTATTTACTATATTTCCCCAAACGTTTCTCTCTCTGCACACGCACACGAATCTCGCACATCCCTTTTCTGAGCCATCAGATCTAATGAGGCCAATTAAACCACATTCAGTAGTGTCTGCCCTGAAATCGGCAGGCAGGCGAAAGTGTGTGTGGCATTAAGGCGGCAATTGCGTAAATTTCACGCCTGCCTGGAGACGTCTGTGCTTATCCCCTTTCGGCTTAAATAACTGCATATCGAAGCCGCAAAATGGCCCGAACTTAGCCCAAATACCAATGCCAATACACGCAGCCCGAGTTTTGTGGCCAGAACATGCCCTCGGTTGTGATTGTTGTGGTGGCGGCGGCATAAGTGACTGCCAAAAGTTTAGGCAAAGTTTAGGCCGCCCTCCCCTCTGGGTCGACAAAAGGCAACTCAATAAGTGTGTGAGCACTTTCAGGAACTAGCTAAAGATTCAGGGATGATAGTGTAGGCTTTCACTTCATTATTTATTTCGCAGCCAAATGAAATTGTTAAAGATAACGCAAACATATTGTTGACAACGAAAACACGGCCCGCAAAAAAGTAGGCAACGCAACGCAATGTAAGGCAACGCCTCTCCTTTGTTGTTGATTTGTTTGCCTCGCTGAATTTATCGCTTGGCGCAAAGTACGCACATTAATTACGGGGAGTTACTTTTATTGTTGCTACTCGTACAACAGAGGCAGAACAACGCCCCACATGCAGCAAACAATGCGACAGGAAATGAAGCGGGACGCACAAAGAGACAGCTCACAAAGCTGCCAAGAAAGGAAGTGCCCACGGGCAGGCACGCAGGACCCATTCCGCCATTTCCCTTTCCCCCGATCCTGAAAGCCGAGTCCTGAATCGCGACATGCGTGGCTCAATAATTCAGCGGCTCCGATTTTAATTGCACAGCAAAAACAACAACAACAACAACAACGACCGGCAATGGCGAAAACAATGCCCCAGACACTCGGCATCTCTGTCTGGCAGGTGCAATGACTTTTTAAGCTAATTGAACGAGCATTTGATTGACTGTTAGCATTCACCACCACCGCCTCATCCTCCTAAAAACAGATAAAAATGTATATATCTTTCAATTGAAATAAGAGAAATCGAAGAGGGAATTAAAGTCTCTGGTTTAAAGAAAAGTTTTAAGGGGATTTTAGGGAATTCATTTAAGGTAAATCATTAGGATGTGCCAAAGAAATATAACTTACAATGCCCTTTAATTTAGGTATCAATGTGAATTTATAGTTTTCCATAATTAAAAATCTCTATATATTTAATCATTTAATTTTTATTTTTTCACCAGAATTATGTAAACGATGATGAAGCAGCCTACGAGGAGGTTAGAAAGGGCAAGGCCTGGGCAGCCATAGTGATCCAACCCAACTACACCGCCTCCCTAATGGAACGCGTAGAAGAGGGTCGCTATGCAGAGGATGGCACCATTGAGTCCTCCGATCTGTCAGTGCGCATGGATTGGTCCAGTAAGTACAATTAAAGCTTAATTTTAATTTTAAACATTTTCCGTATTCATTAAAAATAAATTCCCCTTTTCAGATCAACAAATCTCGCAGCTCATGTATCGTGATCTTCAGTACACCTTCTTCAACTTTGTGGGCGACATGCTGGGCGACTGTGACCTGAACCCAAAGCTTGGACGTGTTCCCGTCGAGTTTGAGCAGCCCGTCTATGGCTATCGCAATCCCAACTTTACGGACTTTGCCGCCCCGGGTGTGATCCTCACCATTATCTTCTTTTTATCCGTGGCCATAACTTCTGGAGCGATGTTGATCGAGCGCAACGAAGGCATGCTGGAGCGTTGTTTGGTGGCGGGGATCACGGGTCCAGAGATCCTGCTCTCCCAGGTGGTCACCCAGTTCACCGTGATGCTGAGCCAGACAATCTTCGTGCTTATCGTTAGCTTCTACTTCTTCGAGCTGACCCTGGTGGGCGACATATGGCTGGTGGTGGCCCTCTGCATCCTCAATGGCCTGTGTGGCATGAGCTTTGGTTTCGTCATCTCCTGCGCTGTGGACACTGAGCGCACGGCAACATATGTGGCCATGGGTTCCTTCCTGCCCATCGTTATGTTGTGCGGCATTATCTGGCCGATTGAGGGTATGTTCCCGCTGCTGCAGTTCGCCACAGCCTTCCTACCACTGACCAAGCCGACGGAATCAATGCGATCGATCCTGCAACGCGGCTGGGGCATCGATAATCCCACCGTTTATAATGGCTTCATCTCTATATCTTCGTGGGTTCTGGTGTTCCTCATCCTCACCATCTTGCTGCTGAAGTTCAAGAAGGGTTAAGCACATAGCGAAGGAACAAAGGGGATAATGGGTTCGAGAATTATTCTTATAAAAGTGAAGATTATTTTTTCAATTAGAAGGGGCAGTTGTAAAGTGATTTATTAGACACCCTATATGTTTATCTTAGAAGCCTCAAAGGAATTGATTAAAGAAATATCCTTTGAATTAGTCACGAATTGTGTGATAATTCTGTTATCATGATTTTTTTGTAGAATGCTAATTTGTTTTATGACTTTTATCACAATTAAAATTTTAAAGTGTCTACCTAAATTTATAAATAAACCAGAAATTGTTAGGCTTAGTAAGGAACAATGCATTCGAGACATTTAAATTTAATATCTAAAAAACAACGAAAAACAAAAGCATCTTCGTATATTATGTCCAATTTATAACATTTTTCTGTGCACATATCTTATGATTTTACTAGGTTTTAAGGGTAGGATAACACTATCTTAACTAGCGACTAGTAACTATCCATAGGTTCCGGATCACCACTACTTCTAAGTATGGAAAATATGTTGTGCCTTGTAAAATAAGCATTCCCCCATGTCATATAAGTTTCACGCCCATTTCGCCCACAAACACCCAGAACGCATCAAAGCATTATATATTTATGTTGTAAGCTTTTGAACAAATTGCGAAAAGTTTGAATAAATTGATAGAAAAACTTTGCCGAGATTTACCTTGGAAATTATTGCAGAAAGCTTTGCGTTCGGTAATTGTGATTTATTCACCTAGGAGGCTGCTCTCAGTCAGTGATTGCTCTGATTGCACTCGGTGAGCAAACTGGCTGGCAAAATTCGGGGCAGGACGACCCAATCCGACCCAAAGGCAACAACTTTGCCTGCATTGTCGAAGTTAGTGCCAAGTGGTCCTGTGGTCCTTTCAATCAGTCAATGCTTTTGCCAATATTTATTTACCAAGTATCTGCAATCAAAGACCTCAGAAAGAAAGGACCCTAAGCCCGGCCCACACCCAGAGCATTATTTTGAAGGTCCCCAAGGGGGGAGTGCGGATGTGTCAAGGTGGCTCGTTTTCGACACATTTCACATTTTGTGGCAAAATCAATTAAACCGGAAATGCATGTTGGACCCAAAGTGACTGAGCAAGTGAGTGTGGCACACGTGCAGCGGCGGGTGGGCGGTATCCAGCATCCGCTTAACACGAAAATTCAACTTAACAACTGAACAAAGTGGCAAGGATTCGAGTGGAAAGAGTCCCCTCATGCAGTGCACTGTGGAAAAAAATGTGATTTGGTAAGGGGTTAAAACGTTTAAATTTTCAGATTTATTAACTTTTTAACTTCTTCACTTAAAGGGTTGGAAATTATACACTTACATATCATTCTTTAAACAAATATTTTTCCATTATTATCAATTTTAATTTTTTAATAAAATAAACAAAATTTCAAAATTTCTCTGAGTGAAAAACATCAGCATCAAAAAAATGAGAGACGCACACACAGGACGACTTATGCTATTAGGTGTTACATATGCATATGTAGGTCAGCCAGCATGGGGCGTGTCTGGAACAACACTAACTGGATCCACATGTCGTCCGGTTCCGTGACTGTCGATGCCATAGTTCAGACTCTATTTATCCGTTCGATGGCCGATGTCCAGTGTTCCGTGTCCAGTGTCCCGGGTCCGATGGCCACTCTCCTCCATCATCGGCGGTGGGCGTCGCAAATCAGTCAGTTGCTGGTTTCCAGTGGCATCCAGATCCACATCCACTCCAGAATGGCGCCCGAGACGTGTGTATTTACAATTAGATAACCGTCAGCAATCGATAACATTTCAAAGCATCAGTCAGGACACTCGAAGGAGCCACATTTGCCATTATTTTTCTGGCATTCCTCTTTGGATCGGTGGCCGGACTGTTATATCCCTCCGCCGCCCATCATTGATTACTCGAGTGTAGCTGACGGCGGCACTCGAGCACATAAATTGGAAAATACAGCCAGGGCAAAAAACTCATTTTCATTTTCATTTACCCATCTCCTTGGTGCTCCTCGGAGCTCCTCGCCTTCCACATAATTGAAAGTTCAAAGTTTTCGACTTGCCGCTGAATTAATTTTTCAACTTCATAATTTCACGTGCTCCGTGAAGCTTTAATAACCTCCACGGGCTATCCCCCCAGACCATCTTCCATTTTACATTTTCCGAGCTCTGCCCATTTCCCGATTTCCTCGCTTCAGCGGAAAGCGGCAGCAGCAGCAGCTGTCTTCAATGGCTTTCTTTGTTTGCGGCTGAAGCAATCTGAGCCTTTTCCCGCCATCAAATGGACGGCCCTCCTCCGACTCTTCAATGGTGTGTTAATTAATTGCTCAATTAATTTAATGTTCAGAGCGCCCAGAGTATTCTCGCCTGCCGTTGCGGCTCTTCAAAATGTCAATTGTCTGTTGCTCTCACTGGTTTGAATTTTACACGAAATGTCAACTTACCAGCCAAGGACCTGATCCCTTTGCTTTTCCTTTTTTTCCAGGCTAGGGTCAGCAGAAGCATGTAAATTAATAGCGGTAGCTGCTAAGAAAGAGCCCAGGTAGACTTCGAGTGGGATTCCATCGGCAAAAGGACCATTCGGTTGATTCATGGCACTCGATCCATCTTGCTCACTTCCTGCATTATTAATGCTCAATAATTAACCAACGGGCACTGTTAACTCATCACATCAGCCGAAAGATCCTTAATTATTCAGACCCAATTAAAACGGGATTACTCAAGGCACAGTTCATGCAGCGCTCGTATGCACTTTATTATTTTAATGATTGGCATTAATTATTTGCGGTGCATAATGTGCAATTTGTTTGCCCGCAGCAAATGGCAAACAGAATTGAGACGACTCCTTCCATTTAATTTCTGGCCGGGCCTGGCTCGGTTTGCTTTGTCTGGCAAATTGTGTAATGAAAATGTCAATCAATTTTCCCATGATTTGCCATTAAAGGGAGGAAGTTTTCCGGACAAGTCTACACCTTCGCCGGCACACACACACACACACACACATACACATTTGTAGAAATGTCTGTCGCACTCAATGCCAATTGCAAATTGAGTTCATCTGCTGGCGGCAAATATTGACATGACAGACACATTTTTATTTTATTTTATTTGCAT
Organism: Drosophila lini; assembly: GCA_018905715.1. Taxonomy (NCBI): domain Eukaryota; kingdom Metazoa; phylum Arthropoda; class Insecta; order Diptera; family Drosophilidae; genus Drosophila; species Drosophila lini. The sequence continues at coordinate 5,504 of JAEIIL010024591.1, read as the reverse complement.
TTTTATTTCACTCTTCACCCGCCCACTTACTGGTTTATTTTTCGCCTTTTTTTCAATTTTCCCACAGCTTCATACACAGTGTGTGTGCTGGGGAAAACCCCTTAACGTTTGCTCGGCATTTGCTTGGCTCTTCTTTCTGCACTGGGAGTAAAAATTGAGACAGCATTTGAATAAATACAATATTTTAAGGAATTTGTTGTCATAGAAAATGTATTAATCATTTTGTTAACATTAAATTAAAGTATTAAAAAAAGCTCATATAAATATTAGCTTAACATTTTTCCAAGAGAAATTGTTGGCAACTGTCTCAAATCTTGATATTCAAATTTGTTGTGTGACTTATCTTCCGAGTGTAGCCCGTCCTTCTATTGCCATATCGTCCTCTTGCGTCTGTAGGTGGCAAAAATGACATATTAATTTCCAAAGGGGAAACGAAATAATATAAATGGAGTTGTCGCTTCGAGCTTAAGCGTGTAAGCCGTCTCCATGCTGCTCCCTTGCCATTTCAATCCCCCTGCTGTGGCTTTGCTTGGGACTGGGGCCACATTCATATGCAAATTGCCTGGCAAAATCTAAATAAATATGATCAGGGAAATCAACACTTTGGGCGTGGCATCCTAGGTAATTGTTTGAGCATTACTCCATCGCCAACTCCACCGCCGCGGTGAAATTAAACCCAGGCGCTATTTCGGTTATTTCGGCGATTTGATGAAGTCGTTGGGCTGTCAGCACGGGATTCCCCCTTCATCAATCATCCTTCGATTTTCCCCACACACACACACACATTCAGCATTAAGAAAGAGCGGAAAGGAGCAGAAAAGCGCACACACATTCGTTCGCCTGAGAAAAGCAGACAGGATATGACCGTCAGTCTGTCATTGAGTCAGTTAGCCAGCCGGAAGCCGCCGCCTCTGTCCATACCTCAATTGAAAAGCACTTTGGAAAAGGATAATAACGATAAATTTTTTATTGTAATGTGTCTTGCAGTGTTTACATGCCGGCTGCGCCTTATGGCAGGCAGCGAGGGAAGCTCAAAGGATATGTTTAAGAAATATGGGAAAATTAAGATATGATTCCTTCTATTAAAAGAGTTATAACTTTAATAAAAATCATATATAAAATATATAAAAGCTGTAAAATAAAAGAAATACAAAAAAATCTTGTAAATAATTATTAAATTTATATTTTTTAGTATAAACTTAACAACCAACCCTCGGCCACCCATAACAACTGCCAAAATAGCGTGTATTGCCATTATTTTCCAAGCAGGGTCTGATGCCTTCGCTGATGCTTTTTCTAGTCCTTCGCTGTCCTGCTGCCTGCCCTGCCTCCCCCGCTTTCCACCGCCCCCTTTTCCACCATTTCCCACCATCCTATATGAGGACAATTTGCAGTCTCTGCCGACGTCGCCTTCATGCTGTTGCGCGCGCTTACGGGCAACACTTAATCGGCTTCCGGGGATATTTGGGATTTAGGGCGGAAACCTATTTGTGTCAAGACGCAGCCAGCGTTCTGCTCCGCTTATCCAGCCTCGGCTCCCCGGCACTGCTTACACTCCTTACCCTCGATAGCCTCATTTCCCTGCATTTCCCCCCAGCCCTTTGTCGCCCGCTTTTCATTTTAGGCATTTTCCTTTGGCAGCATATTTAGTCCTTTGTTTTGCCACAATTTGATGCTTGCTTTTTTACTTAGCCGTACTTAAAATTTATAACAAAAGAGGAGACTCCATCTTAAAATGAACTACTTAGTTTTTCCTTTTCTTTTCTTTCCTCCTCGACGGCTTCAGGCGAAAACATTACAACAAAGAAGCCAATTCCGTCAACAGCCCGCGGGCTGTTGTGTACATAAATATCCGATTCCCTGGCTGCCGGGATAGTACGTGATAATGGCTGAGCAGCGAATGACACCAAGCCAAAAGTCAGCCAAGAGGAATTGGCAGCCATATCATATATATGAGTGTACTGAAAGAAATATTAAGCTATAGCTTAATATTAATTACTAAGTCATAAGTGGTTTTAATTTTATTAATTTCTCTTCAGCTGCTAATTTCTTTAATTAAAAATAATGGAAAAATAGTCTCAAGCTTTTGTTTAACATTTTATTTTCATCTGTATTTGAGGCTGTCCTGTGTCTGTCCTGCCACGCCCTTATATAGAACTAATAACTGGACCATTGAAAAATGCTGAGCATTCAGACACTTCGTATATACCATATACTAGAAGGGATTCCCTGGCTAAGCAGCCGAGTTGACGGCTCATATATATCTATATATATGTATGTGTCTGTGTCTGCCAATTCCCTGCTAATGGCTCTTTTGTGAGCATTCCCACAACTTGGCTCAATGAAATGCCAGCGGCTGTTGTTTCATCCATCGACTGGTCGCTCATTTTCAGTTATTTCCTTTTAAATATTTATGATTTTTGAAATGCCTGAGTGCACGTTCAGGAACTGTGAGTATTTATACACTCTTTACAAAGAAAGTCATTGGACTTTGTGGCTCTGAAAAGCATTTAAATTGAACATATTTTTGTAATTTATAATTTGCCTAAAAGTAGACTTCTATTTTACTGAAAAAACTTAATCTCTTAAATATTTAAAGAATTAACTTTTAATAGATTTTCCCAATCAGATTTAGTTGTTTTTATTTGCATAAATTAAGGCTACATAACACAGACATATAATGACGTTCAATATGCAAATTTCTGGGATGAATAGAACATTGTAAACCATAATAAAGGTAGTAAAAATATAGAAATTACGTGTTCATTCATTATCCTCTACAGAGCATCGATAATGCTTATATAAAATTTCTCAATTCACTTTGTCTATACAATTATTATTCTTATTTTTCGTTGGCATTCCTGGCCGTCAGCATTTTTAACCGTATTAACCGCAAATATGCCTTCATTAATAATGCTTAAAGCATCTTAGCCTCTAGCTGCCGTCTATTGCTCGTTTTCAAATAAAAAATGAAGGAAAACATGCAAAAACCCTAGCAACGTCGGCGGCTAAAAATCAATATATCCCACGTGCCTGAATCGAATCACGCATCCGCCATGTGGCACGTTTGGTGTTGCGACATGATGGCCGGCCCCAGGCTCGTCTCATTTATTAGCCGGCACCCAAACACAGACGCATTTGCGGACACGCAGCAATGAAAACGAATAAAAATTAAATAAAAACGCATTGTGGCCGGTTTTAAGTGCGCATTTAACATATTGATATAATCAAATGTGCATTGGACATTATTCAATCGATGCAGCAGGAAGGTAATAATTTATGCGATAACAGAGCCTGGGGGGAGGGTATGCCAGCCAGCAAATCCCATAAGTTGCCTTTGCAGGAACGAAATTAATTAATGAGCTCAGCTATAAGGATTACATTAAACTTTTACGGTAAGCAATTAATTTAAACGGAATAGACTTCTCGTTAAAGATCCCATATGCCCTGGCATACCCTTATTCATTGCTTATCAAAATGCCGCCACTTCATGTGCATTTTTAACGTTTTTAATGCCAATTTTAAATGCAATTTAATTGCCAACGATTGGAAAAAGGGACGATGATGATGGGGCTTATCGATGCACATGATGCTCGTGCAAAGCACTTTTAAATTATCAACACAATTTTATTAATAAAAGCGACAGCGCGAACAAAATAAAATAATAACATCGGCACACGGAGGGCGATGGATGTCAGCGACGTGTGCCAGCCACTTGCAAAACTTTTGATTATTAAAATGTAATAAAAAAATTAACTTAATTAACAGTGCGGAAATGCGTTCAATTTTTCCCATCTCTTTTTTTGTATTATCGAGAGCCCAACGCCGCGCCGTTGTCTCAGCAATAAGAACAACATAACAACAACAGGAAAAGCCCGGCGAGCTGATAATAAAAATCAAAAATATCGTATACGCAACGTGTACGACGAACATGACAATGAAGAAAGGCGCTCATGAGCGTGTCCCATGCATAAAAATTACATATTAAAAGATATTAGTGTGAAAATTGATATAAAAATCAATGAAGCAGCATCCGGAGCAGAGCTGACAGCCCGGCGACAATTTTAAAGGGTGACAGCGATGTGCTGTCGAAGGACCAGGGGAGGGCAGGGCAGTCTTCTGAAGCGTCATGGCCGTGTACTGTAAGTGTTGACATAATCATTAAATTTTATTGCAGTTTTATAGTTGGTGCCAGTTCTGTTGCTGTTGTTGTTGTTGTTGTTGTTTCCGTTCCTTTTTTCCGCCAGGCATCTTTCCACATACTTTGCACTTTAGTTTTCATGCTGCGAATTAACGAGCCGGCTGCCCCGCCCATTCCCCCATATAAATTAGTTGCCCATCCGCCCACAGGAACACACACGCATGACATTAAAGTGGCTTCGGCCAGGACATGTCTTGAGGCGCGTCCTGCTGGGCAATAAAACGTATTTTTACGAGCCCAGCCATTCGAGTGGCACACTTTGCATGCAAGACGGGCCACCGAGATGCCCGGCCCAGCCCGTAAAGGGAGTCATATCAGCGACAAATAGTGCCACTAAATGGCCACGGATTATAATGATACAAAGGTTGGCCCGAATGCCGGGAAAACTGTGAGAGAGCACTGCTATAGCACTGAAGAGCACTGTTCTGGGGAGTCGAGGCGCAGCCAGGGCCATTAAAAGTATGCCAAACTAGCCGTGAACTAGGCACAGTCACAGCCAGAAAGTCATCAGCTATAAATGTTAGATTTTACGAGCCACTGAGACTTGCGATTGAGGGGGCATAGGAAAACAGAGAGAGAACACTGGGAAAAATATTGTAGAGACAGGATTTACATCCTCAAATTGAAATGAATCACACGAGACAAACTATAACCTTTTTTTAATAAGGAAAGTTTTACCTTTTATTGCTTAAATTGTTTTCAATTTTAAAATATCATAGAATTTATTAATTAGGAATTTAAAAAGGTAGGAATTTCTCCCAGTGACCCTTCCAGAGAAAGCGGTACAGATATATACCACGACTGGTCCCAGCTCGGGGCATTGAAATAGTTTTTGGTCTGGCGAACATCAATGTCAATTGATTGCAACCCTTTCGAGGGGGCAGAAGGCGAGGGTCCTGCACCACTAAGTGTTTTGTATGCTGCTGACCGATCCCAGGGCCGTGCGATTTGGTAGCCAGTAGAGCATGCCGCTTGGACGCTGATTTCTCCTTCTGATTTCCTTTTTATTTTCGCTCCCGAGCGCCACGGGATGCTTAAATAATTGAGCAGTTAATCGCACCAAATTGCTCGAATAGAATTCCCTGCACTCTTCCTGCTGCTCTTATTTTTCTGCCTTGACCACGTGCATGATTATGTGGCCGCCATTGCACTATGGGGTTTTTGACCACTTTATGTGGCATTTAATCATTTTTTAAAAGTGCTCTAATTTNAAAAATTTTAGTGGGAATGTATTAACAGAACATCAAACTGTTATGCTTCATACTCAAAATGTTAATACTTAACAGCATATGTTAGCATAACA
>JAEIIL010024590.1:0-16842 GCA_018905715.1 Drosophila lini | reverse complement strand
AACTTATCGAAGAATAAGTTCAATTTCCCCCCCCAAGAATCGTCTCTGGATCCGCCACTGATAAACATAATATAATCTATTTACTTAAATCTGTAGGCATATTTTTAACTTATGTCCTCTTGCCGTCAGTTTCATCTCGATGATTTGATATTAAATTCTTTCATTTATGTCGAACGCGAATTTTGTAATCTCTCTCATAGAAAGGAAAATTCTCACAAAATATCTCAATTCAATTAAGGTCAATTGTAGATATTCCAAATGGAAGTCAACGTTAAAATTTAAGGTCCCACTCTATCAAACAGCTAAAAACATTTATTTAAAATTTAAATTGCTTTCTTAAGAGTTTTGTAATAACCTGTGATTATTTTGTTTCGTTGTGCTAATTAATGTAAGAGTTAATTTCAGCAAAATATAATGTTTATAATTGCTTTGCATTTCACCATCTATCTAAGAAGAATCTGTTCTTCAGGATAGAGAGAAATAGATAGAAATATGAATATATTCAGCATATTAATATATGTATATAAAACTCCTAGCAATTCATTCGCTAATCTGCCGTACTTCCAGCCAATCTTGTGGCTAATTATACATATTTTATATTTTTGTTTTAAATAATTTACAAATTTAAACAGTTTTAAAACGAAGACAATGTCGACGCTTTCTATAATAACTATGTATGTATGTTTAAATTGTGGGTGGGTTTTATTTCCTGTCTCCTGCGTAATCAAATTCTACAACACTTTCAAACTTTCTTCCAAATGCATCCGGTAGGTAATCCCTTTCGATTTCCGCCTCTTGCAGTTACCTGACGCCAAAGATCTCCACAACATGTCACTAGTCGGCAACTACTTCAACCCGCATCTGCTGCTCAACCACGGGATGCTGGTGGCCAACGGAGCGGCGGCGGCGGCGGCAGCCGCTGGAGCTGGGCCCGCCGGCTACTTCGCCAGCGACCGGTCGCCGCTGGGGAAGCCGTCGGTGCTGTCCAACTTCTCGCTGCCGTCGGCCTTCTCGCCGCCCAAGTACATCGGCATATCGCTGGATCAGGTGAGTTTGGGTTGCCCGTACGTGGGACCTTGGGGGGCAGACCCCAGCGATGAGCTGATAAGCGGCGCAAGATTGACACTTGTCATAATGGGATCTAACGATTTCGACAGAATCTGTTCAACGGCAGCGAATCATTTCGGACGGATTCGGCCAGTCCCACGTGCACATCCCACGAATCCATGGAGGGATCACAGGATTACGATGCCGTTGAAAAGGGTGAAAGTCCGCGCAGTAATAATTCTCAGGATCCCAGGGATTTGAGACGTAAGTAGGGTTGCGCACCGCATTTATTTATTTTGCCAATTTGCGTCCAACGAAAAAATTTGCATGTTTGCGATAAAAGCAGAAACTGCGAACTGGGAGTTTCCCTCGCATTTTCCCTTCGACTGATAAAAATCGCCGGGCGTATTTGTTTCAATTTTACTTTTGCTGAGCAATTTTAACGCTTCAGTAGGTTAACTTTGACTGGCAGGCGTAAGGACAGCGACAGGACTCCAACTCCGACTCCAACTCCTCTTCACTTCACTTCACTTTGCTTTTATTAGTTTTCTCGACTTTGGTTTTTTTGCTTAAATTTCACATATTTACCTGGGGGTTGTTCCTACTTTAACTTTTCGGGCCCGTTCGGGCAATATCACAAAGTAGGCTAAACCAATTTTGCTGCAAATGCGTTGCCAATTGGTCTCCGGCGCTAAGCTGTTCGAGTTAAGCGCCTTATGACAAAAATCGGGCAGCATATGAAAATGATAAATATGAATGCAAATGAACACAACAAATGGGCAAGGTGGAGTTAGGTATATAGAGCAAAAGGCATGGTCGTAGTTAAGGGGGGTATAAAATACATGTTCATACGTTTTTAGAAGGTAAAACAGTTTAAAATCGGCCTGTTATTATATTCTTGGATGGTCCAGAAATTACTAGAGTTTAAAAAACCATTAAAAATGTATCTTTGCAATATACATAATTATTATTTATTTTATAATGATTTATTTATATTTGTATTTTTAATCCGACGTAAGATTTGGTAGCCTAATCTTGACCTCATTTATTTCTGTTGCATTTCCGTAATTATATTAAGCATTGTTTTTCTAGAATCAATAATTTATACAATCCCAAAGCAATCCCCCTTTTACTCCGCCCCCGTGTAACACACTGAAACAGACAACTCTTTATTTAACTTTTGCTCATTATTTGCTTTTGAACTTAAGCCGGAAAACCAGATTTCCCCCGGCGAACCACCACCCTGTTTCAACATGTGGATTTGTGTTTAACTTTTAGATTATATGCCAGTAGTCGTGGATAGACATGAGCCCATAAATTAATTCCGATAAATAATACACTTTTAATTAGCTACTACTGCAGAGGCTGACATCTGAATCAACGGGTTAAACTAAATAGGTAGAGCGGAAAGAAAACAGCATCCTAACCCCTTTTCGGCAGCAAGATGCGGTAAAAAGTCAAAAGGGCATGCCAAGCATCCTGGCAAAGGGTGCAGGCATGCCGTGAGTGTTTTAAATGGCACAAGGATACTCCACTGGAGCAGGCTTATTGAAATGTTACATCCACCCCTACCCGGAGCCACTTGACTACAAAGTCAAACCGACCGCACATCCTTTCAGGCCGGTGAAGACGTCCGCCACTCCTGGGCTAATTACTCATCCACGACATCATGGTAACTCTTCCAGAGGCAATTAAAGGACGCATCCACCCCCGGGTGATGCCATAATGTTTGCTCATTTATTGTCGGTTTTTGGACACACTTTTTCGGCTTATTTTATGATTTGTTCGCCCCAAGGATGCGCAAGTGTTGCCAATCGCTTTGATTGCATTGTTTGCCATTGTTATGACGAGAGCTGTTATTGTTTCCCACTCCGCCCTGGTTGCTACTCCGATGATGTATTATATTGAATGCACACTTGGAATTTTCATATTAATTTCCGTAATATTAATGGCATCTACATCCATAGGAAAAAGCACGGTACTGAAAGAAGTCAAAGTCATATTTCATACACAACGATATATGAAACGCCCAGTTTTGGGAAGGGAATCGTTCAGCACGTGTCATAAGAGGAAGTTCAGGAGTTTTGTCGCAATGTTTGAGGGAGTTACACAGAAAAAGTTTATATTTTAAATACAACTCATATAGATTAAATTTTCTTCTTTTCAAAACATATAAATAATACATATAAAAGTATACGCCACCATACGTATAAGCTTTTAAGCTTGGCCTCTGACAAGTCTGTTAGGGTTCATCCCAAACAACTGTTTCAAAAACAAGAAAAAGAACTATTGCCCATTTTCGACGTTTGCTTTTGCCTTCCCTTCGACTCTTAGGATTCCCAACGGATTCTAGCTTGGTGAAGTACCAAGAAAATAAGAAAAAGTTAGCAAGTGGTCTGATGATTTGGGTAGCGCCAATAAAACGATCGTAACCACATCTGCTACTTGTCTATTGACAAGTTCTTTTTGTTGGTTTTGGCCAAAGTCGCGCCTTTGATTTGATGCCGACTGGAGACCTCGAGTCTATAGAACTTTAAAAATTCGTAGAAATAATACAAATATAAAACTTAGATTGCCATAATTAAACCCTTCTTCAGGGTTCAAAATGCGACCTTATGCTAAGACTAAATAAAAATATTGTCAAATACAACAATAACCCAAGTATGGCTTTTGTAAGATTTTTATACTTTTAGTTATTCAGTTAACCTCAATAGCATTTGCGCGATTTTTCACTAAAGTCTCGGTGTATTCAGACCTAGGAATTCCTAACCAACTTCCTGCGTCCTTTTCTGAACTTTTTCGTTGTATAATTTTGGAACAAAAACTCTTACTCACAAATTGAGTATTTTTTAAATCGCAACCAATTATTAACGATTTAAATGCGAAAGTGAAAGGTGGAACAAGTGTCCAACAGACTACTAAGCTAATTTGAACCAAAGTCACGACTCTGATATAGCTCTCTGCATTTATTTATGTTTAAAACACAGCCATTCGAGAGAGTGCTGCTGATGGGCGCGGTCAACCGACATATTTTGTTGGGGAATAATTTAGAAGGATATAAGTACATGTCCCGGCAGTAGTTGGCCTGTTGCGACAATATTGCGAAATATTTATTGTAATATTATTTTAATTGCCGGATCACAGTCACGTGCACAACGGCGGACATATTTTGTTTGGTCGGTTTGCTACAATCGGTTTGTATTTATTGTGGTTGCCGGCGGACTTTTTTTTTTTTTTTTTTTTTTTGCTCCCGTGGCTTCCGAATTTCGTGGGGTCGACGTGTTTCTGACATCAGGATTCCTGCAGCGGAGTCGCACGCCTGCCGCTGTTTCACATTCAGATTCGGATTCAGAGTCGCTCCATGGAATTGCGAGCTCCAATTAATTTCCCCATCGTGGAAAGGAGGGAAGAGGCAATTAGAAAATGCCTGGAAAATTTATGAGACTGAAATAAATTGGGCAGGCGCACATTGAGAAATTTACTACAAAAAAATAAATAAGGAACAAATGAAAAATACACAAATTACAGATGAAAGGAAATGATTTCTTATCTTAGATTCCTAGATTTCATTATGCAACGGTACTTTACAAGTTTGCAATCTACTTAAATCGGTTTATTGTTAATATGTAACATATATTTCAAATGAATATTTATTTTGTAAATTTTCTTTGAGTGTAACAAAATCAAGGCGGCGCTTAAAATTTTATTGCCTCGCAGATTGATTGATGATTGCGGACTGGACTAGAATTTACCGACTTCACCGCTCTTCTCTCCCCCCACCCACAGATCTGCACAACGCGGGGAAGGGCCTCCAAGCACTGGCCACCTCCTCGTCGGCGTCCAGCTCCTCGTCCTCCTCCTGCTCCACCAGCAACCCGGCCATCAGCACGGCACCCAGCAGCGTGGCCGTCTCGATGGCCAGTCACCTGGCCGCCTCCTCGCCGCACCACCACCCCCACACGCACGCCCACTCGCATCCGCACCCGCTGGCCCACCCACATCCGCATGCCCACGCCCATGGCCACCACCACGGTCACCACGTGGGAGCGCCGCCCACGTCCACGGCGGTGACAACGCACCACCACATGGCCCACCCGCATCCGCTGTCGCACCACCATGCCGCCCACCACGCGGCCCTGGCCAGCCTGAGCATGGCGGGTCTGCGCGCGGTTCCTGGTGGACTGAGCTTGGTGAGCGGACTCCAGGCGGCAGCCGCCGGCGGAGCCATCCCGGAGATGTGCCCCATATGCGGGCTGAAGCTGAGCGCCGAGGAGTGGCACACGCACTTCCTCACCGAGCTGGACAGGCTGTTCAAGCTGAGTGCGGGATTCGAGCGGGCCAATCTGCAGGCCACCTACATGTTCGCCCCGCCATGTCCGGCGCAGGAGAACGCCATTCGCACCAGTCACAACCGCTGGGAGGTGGGTCTCTCATATGGGACTATATCCTATAACCGCCTAACGCCACTTCGCCTTCCAGACCTTTCAGAGGATACGAAACAATCGCCAGAACCGCCTGAGACTCAAAGTGCGAAAGCGCAAGTACGGCGAGATGTACATGATGGAGAGCCTCTACTGCAGCAGCTGTCCGATCTGTAAGAGGAAGTACGCCCTGGAGACGGGGAAAATACCGCCAGAGGTGAGTTGAAAATATATAATTATTTCCCTGCATTTTTATTCAATAATTAAACAATACAGAACACAACCAAAATAATACATACATTTTAATAATTCCCTTTTTCAGGACGATGCAAAATCTCAGGAGGAGATCGAGACAGTTGATGTGGAGAGCTGCAACGACGATGTGCCCGATTCGGGCTCTGAGCTAACCAGACCTGGATCTGGGCCCTCGGGCGCTCTTCCCGCCTCCAGCATGCACAACAGCAACGCGCAGCCGGGCAAGCTGGACGGGATCCTCTACCGGACGGCCTGTGTGATCAATCAGAAGGATCCGCATGCCGACGAGCAGGATGTGAGCACCAATGTGACAACGGCCAGCAGCAGCAGCTGGGCGGGCGAGGTCAACGCACCACCACAGGCACATATCAGTGGTGGGTCCTTACTTCCAAGCTCGTACACACGGAGAAAAATTTATATATCCGTTCAAAATAATCAGCATCGAATTAGTTTACCCATAAACAAAATATCTATTATTTGTGTTTACTTGTTTACATTTTGAGTATCAGTGAACTATATTTTTGAGATATTAAAATTAATTTGGTGCTCCTCTTTTCTGTAAGTGCACTTGCCCTATGCTAATTACGCTCCCTTACTCATCTAACCCTCAGTGAAAGCCGTCAGCGAGCTGTCATCCACCACACATCACTACTACAACGCCGACTCCTGTGGCGTGGGCGTTAACGACAACAACAGCAGCAGCAGCACCAACATCAACACCAACAGCGGCGCGGGTGGAGGCGGCATCAGCAAGGACCTAATGATGGACACGGCCTCGTGCCAAAATGATAGCGACGAGGATGTGATTGTGGACGACGACGACACCGTGAAGGTGCCGAGCAAGCTCAATTACAGCAAAATACAACGGCGGCAGGAGGAGCAGAATGTGGGCAGTAGCAGGTCAGTTGGTCATCCGTAGTTAAATTGAAAACAAGCCTTTTGATAGACATATATATCTTAAAAATATATATATGCAGCTAGAATTGAAAACCTCAACCATTTAGAAAGATGGATGTATATTCTCAGAAATTCCTTTTATTTTAAATAAAAGGCCAACTCTGCCGATCCAAAGCCACCTATAAGACAGGGCTAAACCAAGTACACTCGAGTTTTCCTTATGTTAAATACCCGGTGCCCAAAGCATCGTGAATTAAATTGAAAAATAAATCCGTTTTCATTGTCAGTCAAAAGGTATTTAGGGGCGTTTGACCAATATTCAAACCAGAGGGAGATGAAGGTATAAGATTGTATCTTAAATTTTTAATATTGAATGTAAATTTTCAGATTAATTCCAAACAAATATACAAATCTTTTCCGGAAACCGTAAAAACGGTTATTAGTGCAGATGTTAAGAATGTTCGTAGTTATAGCACGCTGAGACAGACAGACCGACATGTCTAGATCGACTGGTCTGCTGATCTTCTTTTCTCAAAATCTACTAACTTGAGATTTCTCCATCTCTCCATATGTAGATCCCTGGAGAATATCTCCCCAGTGGATGAGAGACCCCGTTCGGAACCGCAGGTGAGCAGCACCGAGCCTGGTCCCATGGACATCTCCCACAGCAGCAGCAACAACAACAACAACAACAATAATAGCAGCAGCAATAACAACAACAATCCGACTTCGAAATACGTGGAGAGCATGGAGAACAGTCTGTCGCAGTTGTCGTCAATGGGCGTGCCGGGATTAACGCAATTGGACTCAAAGGTGGGGATTAGTTCGGATTTAAAACCGGACGATGAAAACAAATGTTTCATTTGTAAGGTAATTTCTCAGTTTGCTTCAGTTCTCAATTTTACCCAAGTCTCCAGCACGATCCAAGTCCCCCGTCAAAGCCCCGTAACTTTCTCTATTCCCTCCTATATTTGCTACTCTAGCTTAATGCACAATCCCCTTCGCAGGTGGGAGCCTGTAACTGCCATCCTAATCTTGTTTCGCCTCTCTTCTATCCCCCAAGACAGGCATAAAGGATCTCAACACGGATGCGTTCCTGCGCGGCCGCAACTTCTACTTCCACCAGAGTTGCGCCAATGTCATGAGCAGCTACCGCCTGAACAAGGAGCTTCTGAGCCAGGCCCAAAGCCAGCAGCAGAGGGCAGCTGGGAACGGAGGAGGAGGCGGGTCAGGTGGCGCCGGCGAGGCGGTGGCCGCCACGGCAACGCCGCGCAGCTTGTCGCCCGCCCAGTCGCCCCAGCAGAGCGTGTCCCAGGCCATGGAGTAGTGGGGGCAGACGAGGGTCAACGGTCGAATTGATAATTGCAATCAAAGCGTGAATTTATTAAAATTAATTAATAAAATATTGTATTTGTGGTAGCTAATGAAGCGCGACAAGCAAATTGATGTTTAATCGGGCATCCCCAAAGTAGGCTACCCGCCCGCAAAACACAGAAAGAGAAAAGAAGAGGCCGCTGTTTTTGCCCTGTAAAAACTCGACATGTATGTAGATTTCATATGCTTTCATTTTAAATGGAATTCGTTTTGTTTATGTATTTTTTTTTAATGAAAAACCACAATTAGTGCAATTTTTGGGTTGCCTTCTCAACTGTCATATGTGTATATGATGTTTGTACTTAATTATCAGTATGTATTCGTAATTTCCCTGAACGTGCTATAATTGTTAAATGTTTAATTGATAAAACATATGATAAATGAGAATTATCATCTCTAAGCAAAAATTAGTTGTAAATTCTTAAGCCCATAAATTATTTATGAAAAATCAAATAAATACATGAAAATAAGTTCTTGCAAAGTGTGTTTGTGGAAATGATTGAGCTGCCCAAGGTGAGTTATTGGAAGTTAATGGAATATTTGATCTGATCGATAAATTTAAGTATTAATGTACCTTTTCTGGACAATAACAAGTAGACAGCTGCATTTGAGTGTCAGCGATTGGCAGATACCCGGTGCCCAAAGCATTGTGGGTTAAATTGGAAGACAACATGTCCTATTACAAAAAAAAACTGAATTGAACAGATCGGAATACAGAAGATATTGTTGACAAATGAAGAAAAATTTGACCAATTGCTAGGAAAATATTACACAACACCCAAAATTAGGACAAAAGTTCCTAGGGATAAGTTGAGCAACTGTCATTAGCTTTGAGTAATAAAGTTCTGAATCGGAGTTGGTTTTCATCAAATAAAGTTAGTGTTTTTGATACCTTATGTATAATTCTATCAGTGTAGAAACTAGGGTAATTCAAGGGTTTATTGGGAATGAATTTCGATTGCTATAACAATTAGATTCAACATGTCTATTTTTAGGTATCTATATGTACAAACATCTACCCGTTTTTTAAGATAAACGTTGCTGACATCAGATGAGAGTTCTAAAGACGAGATAAACTTTTGTTATAACAACATTTAAATTGCTTAATTAAAAGACCATTTTGAGCTCTTTCGTGGTGGATCAAATTAATAAAAAGTCGTCTTTTAGCTTATTGTCATATTTTTTCTTCTCATATCACTTGAGCCAATCGATTATCAAATTCTGGACAGACGAAACTTTCAAGTGTAATTTATTTTTGCACAGAAAGCTTCGCCAAGCTTTATCAATTAAGCAGTGGAAATTTTTTAGCTGATTACAAGCATAAATACTATGTATCTTCAGCTGCCAATACTCCAATTCGCCAAGTATCATATGGAAAATGATTAATAATTGCTTGTAACTACGGGTCAGTCTCATGTAATAAGATAAGGCACTCTCTGTAGCGAACAGAATACCCAAAGGCAAAGAGCCGGGAAGAGATTGTTACAAGGAGAGAGCAAGCTCCATGGGGGTACGACTCTCCATGGCTATTGCTGCCCGATCCGAGGTATAAAAAGCTGCCGCCCCCGGCCAGCGGACTTTCAGTGAGCATCGATCCACCAGTGGAAGTGTCAGAGTCCCAGGGATCTTAAGTAAAACCATGTTCTCAAAGCTGTCTACCCGCGGCATCGCCACCCGTCTGAGCTGCTTGGCCCAGAAGGCAGCCGCCCAGGAATCAACCTCGTCCGCCGGATCCCTCTCGGAGGCTGTCTACGCCCGCGAAAACAAATACGGCGCCCACAACTACCACCCCCTGCCAGTGGCCCTGACCAAGGGCGAGGGCGTCTTCGTGTGGGACGTTGAGGGAAAACGCTACTTCGACTACTTGAGTGCCTATTCGGCCGTTAACCAGGGACACTGCCACCCGAAAATCGTCAAGGCCCTAACCGAACAGGCCTCCCAGTTGGCCTTGACCTCCCGGTGAGTGAATGAAAGGGAATTGTGGCTACGTATAGCCACAGAAACAATGAAAATGTGTAGTTAAAAAAACCAAGACGTGCCCCCCGAAAGCTTATCTCTTAGCTCCAAGAAGCTTTATCAGTGTGATATATTTATATTCATTGGGGTGGACTTATTTAAGTTTTTTTAATTTAATATATAATATTTTTCAAATATTTTTAAATGTGACAACTTGCTATATTTGCAACCCATAAAATATATAATATAATTTCTATCTTAAAGTTAACCTCTCTAATTTTAGACATTAAAAGTCCACGCTAATCTTTATAGATGTGTTGTTTTGGAAACTTTTTGTTTACCGAAGCTCAAGTGCGCTGGCCCAGTGTTCGTTATATTCTCTTTCTGTTGTCAACTGAAAAATTAAACTCAATGATTTGTTAATTTATTTTTTTGTTAATGCTAATTGAGTCTTAGACAGAGAAGCAAATGTCGGGGGTGTTTCTTTTTTAATGTGTCTAGACCAGATTAAATAAATTTAAAACTACAGTTTCGAAGCAATTAAAACCTTTAAAAATCAAGTAAATAGATTTCAAAAATGTCATGTGATTGACTGATTTGAGTTTTTTTCCTAGCCTCTTTAATTAAAAAAACATGCTGCTTTTGTTTACTTCCCAAGTTGCTTTATTTTTACCCATGTATATACTTTGGACGGCGATAACCCCCCACGGATTGTTCTAAAACCTTATCAGTCCCTAGTACATACAAAAGCACAAAACATATATAAATATATAAATTCTCACTTCTCTGTCAGAAATAAATTTATTGAATTATTCTATTGCACTCGAGCTCTTAACTGAGGTGAAATCTCTTTGCCGGTTTTATTTGGTTTCCTTTGGGTTGCCAGGGCCAGATTGTCAGGTTGAAAGGGGCTATAAAGTCACATTAGGTTCGTTGATAACAAATCCGGAGATCGATGACATGTTGTTGTTGGTTGCGAATTCTATATATAGCACTCGGTGCGATAAGCTAAATAAGTCAAATAATAAACAGGAAAGAGTTTTTGACTATTTTTTGAAATAAATATAGATAGTATTCTGTTGGGTTAGGACAATGTGTCTTATACTTTTTTAATTCCTAGCCTATATTTGATTGAAGATTAAAACAACTACAAAAGTCTACTCAACTTAACTCCGCTATTGCTCAGCTGTTATCTTAGGATATACAATATGTGTTCCCTTTCAATCTTCCTAGAACATAACATCTTCAAATTTTCTTCATGCAGTGCCTTCTATTCGGATGTCCTTGGAGAATACGAAGAGTACGTCACGAAACTCTTCGGCTTCGACAAGGTCCTGCCCATGAACACAGGTGTCGAGGGCGGGGAAACTGCCTGCAAACTGGCCCGCAAATGGGGCTATCTGCAGAAGGGAATTCCCAAGAACCAGGCCAAGATCATCTTCGCCCGCAACAACTTCTGGGGTCGCACTCTCTCCGCCGTTTCTGCCTCCAATGATCCCAGCAGCTATGAGGGATTTGGACCCTTCATGCCTGGCTTCGAGCTGATCGATTACGATAATCTCACGGCCCTGGAGGATTCGATCAAGGACCCCAATGTGTGCGCCTTTATGGTGGAACCCATTCAAGGCGAGGCCGGTGTGGTGGTGCCCAGCGATGGCTATCTGAAGAAAGTCCGGGAGCTGTGCTCCAAGCACAATGTTCTCTGGATTGCCGATGAGGTGCAGACGGGATTGGCGAGAACAGGAAAACTACTGGCCGTTAACTACGAGCAGGTCCAACCAGACATCCTGATTCTCGGCAAAGCCTTGTCCGGAGGCATGTATCCCGTGTCTGCGGTGCTCTGCAACGACCAAGTCATGCTCTGCATCAAGCCCGGTGAGCATGGGTCCACCTATGGCGGTAATCCCCTGGGCTGCCGGGTGGCCATGGCCGCTCTGGAGGTCCTACAGGAGGAGAGGCTGGCGGAGAACGCCTTTAAAATGGGTGCGTTGCTGCGCAAGGAGCTGTCGGAGCTTCCCAAGGACGTGGTTTCCGTAGTCCGCGGAAAGGGACTTCTCAACGCCATCGTCATTAACGAGAGTAAGTTCCTACAGACTCCGGCAGAGCGCCTTGCTGATCCTTAATCTCCTTTCCAGAATACGATGCCTGGCAGGTGTGCCTGAAGCTCAAGGAGAACGGTCTCCTGGCGAAGCCCACTCACGGCGACATCATCCGATTCGCCCCACCTCTGGTCATCACTGAAAGCCAAATGCACGAGAGCATCGATATTATCAAGCGTACCATTCTGTCCATGTAGACCGGAGCTCATGGAAGCTTCAAAATTATAAAGCTAGTTTTCGGTTAAGTTTCGTTTGGAAAGTCTGAATTAAAATAAATTGTTAAAATACCTGAATATAAAGGCCTAGAAATGTACAAAATAAAAGCGACACCAAAGTGGGACCTTTTTATTTCTTTTATAATTTTGATATAGAGGAGTTTTGTTTATTATTTTAAAGATTGTTACTGAATCCAAAGGACAACATGTTACATAGTCTAATGTCGTTTTAAAACAAAAATATTTTCATTTTAATTGATTTCAAAACCTGATAAAGGTGCATTCAATGATCAATTACAAAAATCTTAAAATGTTTAAAACTATTTTTATGCCATTATAGTATGTTTTGTAAATTTAGTAAATTTGTGTAATATGTATTCTAGCTGTTTTCCGTTCCATATCGGCAACTGGCACTTGCCAACTTCACCACGCCCAATATCCGCTTATAAAAGTCAGATGTAATCTAAGCCATTTCAATTTGCCCGACTGTCTGCTGCCTAAGGCGCCCTGGGCAGACATTCGGGAGTCATCTTCAGGACGAGCAGGTTCCGCCCACTCCCACACCTGTCAAGGATGTCACAGTTAACACCCCGAGATGCCCCATCCCCCGACTGCTCCACAGAGCTCCCCTTGTCGTGTTTACCGCGGAGCTCCATCTGCTGGGCCTGTCGCCTGGCATATTGATTTTAAAGATTAAAATCAGCGCGAGGAACAACAGGTGACAAGGCAAATGATGCGCATAAGTAGGCTAAGTATCCCACTGGGTAAAATAATAAATAAAGGACAGGGGTGGGACGGCCAATAACAGCAATTCGATTTGTATTTGATTTTTATTTGTATCGCTTTCATCAGGTGTCGAGTTTGTTCGGCGTGGGGGAGAACTGCTTTTCCAGCTAATTAAAAGTTTGCGCGTTGGGAAAAGCGAATAAGACATAAACGCTTATCTTTAAAGCCATAAAGAGTAAGCAACTCTCGCAGCAGGACCCTCATCAGCAACCCCTTGTCCTTGGGTCAAGTGTTAACGCTTTAAACTAAATCTTATGCGTCTGGCCTTTTGTCCGAGCCCAATTTGAATGTGAAAGGAAGGGGGCGAAATGCAGAAACTGTGGCTTCTTTTTGTGTATTTTTTTCGGGGTGTCGAAAGCCACACGACACTGGACCTCCCCGAGCATCTCCTTTGTAGTCTGTGCCATAATCTTTGCCTTATTATCGCCGCCCATCTGTTGAAGTCTTTATTAAAAAAAGAACAGAGAGCGAAAGTAGCTGAAAAAACTGGAGTTTTTAGCCCATTTTTTGTGGGTTTTATTGCTCGTGGAAAATGAGGGAAAGCAGAAACGGCACTCCTTAAGCATTTTATTAGCAAACTTCAAGTTGTCTCGTCTGCACATAATTAAATAAAGCGTTAAACATTAAAAATCAAGATTTTTCTGCCTTTTTTTTTGTAGGTCCTACCTAAGATTCCAGGGAAAATATGCTTCGGAGAGCGGGACGGAAAAGGATACGCCTTGTGCCCTCCGCAAAGGACCTTTTCTCCCAGATAAGCATTACAATGTCGTTAATTCGTTTTCCTTTATGCCGCGGCTCGGAATTCCTTGGCCCAAAGTACCGAGGCTGCGATAAGGGGCGAAAATGTTGCGACATTTTCCGCCTGGTAATTGTCCTTGCCAGGATGCGCGGTGTCCAAGTTTATTGCCTAACGACCGCGGCACGTTCCCTTCGTTTTTATATTTTAATTAAAAAGCTGCTTCTGAAGCTGGCAGGAAGAACTGCGAAAGTATGGTGAAGGCGGCCTAACAGGAAGGTCACTTTTCAGAAAGTAGTTCACAGATTATACAGTAACATATTTTTTAAACAATTTTTTATTAGTTACTACTATATGAACATGAACTCTCATAACATTCAAACTACTATTGATTTATTGTAAAATACAAAAAGGCACAGAGAAGTAATACTTTTAAGAATATTCTTCAACTGAATCTATACAGTAACGTACATATATATTATATATATATTAGTTGACAAAAAATTTCTTGCAAAATTCCGATCGTAAATTTATTAGAGCTTAGACACTCTCCCATATGTAATGCACACAATTTTCGTTTATTAAGGGGATTTAGCGACCCCAAAAAAAACCGATATAAAAATGTTTTGGGGGAGACAAATACAAGCCCAGAAAATGATAAAATAAAGAGCAATAGGCAAGATGCAAAAGTAGCTTATTACATGGAGGGTGCAAAGTGAGCAGACGTGAAATTTAATTTTTTCTCCTTTTTATGGTAAAAAGCCTGGTGACGAAGTCTGGGGGATGGCCATAATTTTACGCTTATGACGACCATTGCGGCCCTCTTTTGTGTTAATAATCTTGAGGCGTCCTTCCCTTATAAACGCTTGTTTTTATGTTGCCCAGATAATTACATTAAGATTTGAGGTTTTCTTTTCATTTATTTTTTTATTCGTTTTATGACCTTCTTTTTGTGGCCACGAGGCAATGAAGCAATGAAGCCCCAATCACATTTTCAACTTTTCCTGGCCCCACGATCGTTTGCTGCCAAATAAAAATTCAATTGTGCAGCGCATAGAACAATTATGACAAAAATCAAGTGCAAAAACGAGCACTCAGGATAAAGGGTTGAGTGCCGAGAGTTGAAGGACTTGCCTTGCATACTAAATAGTTCGAGTGTGCGATTTAATGCCCCGTTATCGCAGTCTCAAGGGGTATATTAGAATTCAAGGACTTTGTTTTTATATCTCGAGAAAACTGAATATTTTTATCAAACATCTTAAATTTAAATGCCTAAAGACATTTTTCCGTTATGTATTTTCTTAAACGGTTACTTTACAAAAAAAACAACAGCCCAGTCTTCTAAATCAGCCATGGACTTCATAAATAGAGATGAGTTCCGTTAATATATCTTCACTTTCCTATTTAAAACTATGATTTTTATGATTTTTTGAACACTAGAATTAAAGACGAATACGTAATAATTCATCAGTCAAAAGAATCTGCAATTACACAACCATTTTTAGTAAGTTTGCCCAAATTTATTTAAATAAATTAAAGTTAGGCACACTGTTATTGTATATACTGAGAACTAATTTACAATACACACTACGTAGTATTCAGATAATAAAGTTAAAAATAATGCTTAAATAACTCAAAATGTAGGCTTCTTCTTAACTGAAATTGCTTTCTATGACTCCGAGTTTTAATAAATAAGAAATGGCTCAAAGAAACCTTTTTAATACATCTAATTTAATAGAATATTTAATGTTTAACTACTCGAAAGTTAGGTAACCGATAGTCGAATTTTTAGGAATTGTGCTCTCATTTATATTTTTGGATTTCACAATTCCCCAAGGCAAATCACGTCGAATCAGTGGCATCCCGGGACAGGCAACACATTTTTAAAACGCCCAGAGGGACACGTGCATTAAACAGCCCGAAGGACGACGACAGGACACCAGGACAAGGCAGCAGAACGAGAGTAATTTACAATGCTCGTCGGCAGTTGACTTCGACGCGTTTGTCCGTCGCGCAATTAGGCAATTGCCCTGCGTCTGTGTGGGTGTGTTATGTAATTGACAAAAAATGACGTGGAATTGTGGGGCACAGAGAGGAGCGAACGCAAAAATAAACCAAAAATTGATTTCTGTGTAATGAGTCCGAGGTCCTGGCAACTGCAACTGACCGTTGTTGTGCTTCACTTTTTGTACATTTTTTTTGCTTTTTTGGCCTGTCGCATGCCGGCTGCATATTAAAAAGTGCGTGATGCCTTCGCTGACCGAAGCGCTGGGCGCAGGGCTGTCAATTTTTATGAAGTTAAATTCTCGTTGGATTTTTGTGAGCGGCGGCTGGCGCAAAAGGTGTTGTATGTAATGAAGCGAATAATTTTAATTGGTTTTTGTTGGATTTAATAAAGCGTTATTAATGTAGCACCGCCAAAGAATATGAACGGCCTGCAGTAACAGTTTAAACAATAATTTCAAAGTGTCCGTCAAACGCAATCGTATCTATTTTGATTCTTCATAAAAATAGATATTGATTTAATAAATAAAATAAAATAAATAAGGGCATTTATAGCTGATCATTATCAGGAAACCAACTAAAGTAAACAAAACTGTATATAACAAACAAAACGACATATGTAGATGTTTACATGTTCAGGATATTCATTTTGAATTTGTATTATACTTACCATGGCTCTAAATAAAATGAAATATGAAGACATTATCTTTTTCCACTTGAAACTATTTTTAATTAAATAATAGTTGCAATAGTTACAAATGAGAGAAAAGAAAGCGCTAGGCCTGATGAACTTAAACTTGAACGTGGGGTTAAAATTGGTTTTTCATCAATTATTTGAAATAAAATTTAAACTTGGTTGAATGCTTTACAACACTGTCAACGGACAAATAATTATTATATTTCCTCACCTATTTATCCATGTCTTCCACCTATATCAATAAATATCGATAGCCTTATCGATATTACGAGATATTCAAATTAAATTATTATTTCAACAAGAAAGAAAGCTAACTTCGGCACGCCGAAGTTTGTATACCCTTGCAGATATTATT
>JAEIIL010024583.1:0-11338 GCA_018905715.1 Drosophila lini | reverse complement strand
AAAGCTCTTTAGTTTTTTATGACCTTTTCTCTCAATTATTTATCAATTTAAACCTATTTTAAGTAGTTCGCTAAGGGTATTCATTGACTAAACCAACTTTACTTAGCTTGGTTTTTAATTAAAAATTGTTTTTGCCACAGGATGGATTTGTTAGCCGCACATTAAAAAAGAAATGCATTAAAATAAAAGTCCTGATTTGCAGTATTATGTTTTATTTATGTGGCTATAAGAGCTTTTTTTCTATTTTTTTGTTACATTTTTAGTACATTTTTTTTTAGATAGGGATGACTTTAAAATTGGCCTTTGCTAAGTGGGATGGTGAGACCCCCCCTTGGGTCTCTGCTAGTGGAAACTGGGGTTGGACCTGCCACTTAGCAACTAATATAAGCACCAGAATGCTGCGGAGCGGGGTCTCTGCTCGGCAAAAGCTTAAATTACGCGCTCAATTAAACTTTAAGCAAGTTGGAAGAGAGGCCACC
This sequence comes from Drosophila lini, assembly GCA_018905715.1. NCBI lineage: Eukaryota > Metazoa > Arthropoda > Insecta > Diptera > Drosophilidae > Drosophila > Drosophila lini. The sequence goes on along the minus strand of JAEIIL010024583.1, from coordinate 10,859 downwards.
AATTCAATACAAAGGGGCTAGCAAAATCTAAGCGCAACTTCAAAGCCCTTTCTACGTTTGACGTGCAGCCTCGCAGAAAATTCAGTGAAGCTAGCTCCAGGGACGGAGCCGGGGTAGGAGTAGCTCCCCTCTTTTGGGGGGTGTGGCAGCAGCAGCGTCTGAGTGGCAGCTTAAGATGCCGCATTTTACGCATATTTAAGCGGTGGGAGTCGAGCCTCCCTCGGTAATCTTTATGATTATTATCGCTGGAGTGCGGCTAAAATTGGTTTTTGTTTCGGCGTAAACAAATAAAATAGTTTGCCCAATAAACTGATAAACAAATAAATACATATTGACATTTATGCTGGGTCTAGGAACCCCAGGGATTCTCTCCTAGCTCTCCGCTGGGGTGTTAAATGGGGTTTAAAATTTACGGGCCATTTTACGTGCTATATACGTAATATTTACTGTTTCGCACCTTTTGCGGTTTTGTTTGGATTAGTTTGGGATTTGGCAAATTATGAAAAATTATTTCAAAAAAGCTTTTGGCAGCTTTAAAAGGTAGCATTTGGAAATTTATGATGGGGCCATAAATAAATTGTGTTTTTGCTTTATTTTCTTAAATTTTAATATGAATAAGAAAGTGAAGAATTTATAGTTGTACTTTTAGATTTTTATTTTGATTTCAATTTATTTCGTTTACCAATTTCAGACCAATCACTCTCGGACACATACGCATTTCACTTAATCAGCAGTTTAGAGCAAGTTAGTGGCTAATGTAAATATCATATACTCAACGTTGTGTGAACTTTTTGGGCAGAGAGCATAAATTTGTGCTGACATGGCACATGCCACATGTCCTACACACAGAAAATGTGCACGGAGGGAAAAACAAAAATATGGAAATTATGAATTTATTATTTATGAATTTAAAATTTAGAAAAACAAGGCTACAGAGCATTTCCTAATTTAAATCAAAGCTTAATTATATATATTTTTTTAAATTTACTTTGACAAATTTAAGAAGATCTGTAAATTATTTAAAAATTGATTTATAACTTTTTAGACAATTAATTTCTTTTAAATTCAGAAAAGGATCCTTAAAACTTAGCTAAAAATATAACAATTGAATAGAGAATTCTTTAATCTTTTTCAGACTGAATTATGTACTCTTGAGTTATGAACTAAATTTCCAAATAGAATAAGAAACAGAATTTAAATCTCAGTGCTTGAGCTGTCCGGCAGCATGTCGAAGGCAAAGAGAAATATTTAAAATTGAGCATACATCAACGAAGGGCAGGACAGGACTGGATTCGGCGGCCAGCACACGTAGACCATTAAAAAACACTTAGAAAAACAACAAAAGTCATTTAAACTTTTTGCCAACTTTTTTTTTACCACCCGCACGCTGCTGCTCCTCTATTTCCCGCCGAGGGAACAAAAAAGAATGAAATGTGAAATTAAGAGATGTGTGCCAAGGCAGAGGGACCAGGATACAGGATACAGGATACGGGATACAGGGAACAGGGTACAGGGTACAGGGAGATGTGTGATGTGATGTCCCGGACTGCAGACTCCGGACTGCGGAGCCCGGTCTCCGGGACTCTTTGTTTACATTGTGCGGACTGACCCAAGACTTCGTTGGCGATGAGAGCATCACAAAGGGCGAACTTTCCTCGCTATCCTCGTCGATGTACATTTAAGCGAAAGTTTCTTTCTCGTTTCCGCGTGTGAGTGTGAGGCACTTTTAATTCAGTTGCAGTTTTATCCGCCGCACAGCATTAAGTCCGTATAACCGTGCCGTGTATAAAAAGCGCCGAGCGGAGAGTGCAAAATAAATGTAATTTTCTGCGCGCAAATGAGTTAATTGAAATCATTTACATTTAATTGCACTTTAAATTAGTTAATTCGCTAAGGTTGATTTATGCCAGCCAGTAGTTCCAGGCGTTGGCCAGAGGACTTTGGCTCTGACTATAATGATTCGAATTTTTCACACCGGCAACTCGGTTCACATGTCGTTTTGGTTTCGTTGGCGTTCGCTGAGCAACTGAATGAACGGCTGAAGTATGGCGGCGGCCACGCTACGTATACGTTATGTTCCGCTACGCTATCCTCAGTCGCCGGAGTGACCACGCACACAGCTTTAAAAACTCCTATATATATAAACTGACACACACACATCTATAGCGTGTACATAAAGAATATTCAAATTGGCAACTCGGCGCCCGTCTCTCACTCACGGGGACTGGCTCACCTGTGCTCATATTTCTTGTATACTCGCACTCGTACTTGTATTTATTTATTGTTTGGCCAAATCAGGGCCGTCAATCTCAAAAACTTCGCGGCCATTAGTTGCCTGCTAGCCTGCCTTCTGACCCCCTTTTTGTTACGGTGTACTTGTACTTCCGCCGCTCGCCGCTGTGCGGCGCTGCTGTTGTGAATCAACAAGGCGTCGCTGAAATTGCGCGCCAAAAATCCCCTCAAACGCACACATATCCATGCCTGACTGCCCGGTTTCGGTTATTAGCCTGTATTTGCCACCGAGTGAGTTAGTGTGTGTGTGTGTGTCTAAGCTCAATTCTCGGGCTCCGGGCCGCGCCGCTGATTTGTTTGCCTTAAGAGAAACATTTGCTGCATGAGCTATTGGCCAACGCTTGGGCTGTGGGCCAATAACGAGTTATAGCCGGGCCCATATTGCATATCCATCAGAGGGCAAACATCCACACCTTGTCGGGCAGAGATGCCCGGGATTATGGCACTTGTGGAACTAGTTCGAGTGGGTTTTTGAGTCCCCAGGCTTTTGAGATAATTAAGGACTCTTGTGGCTGGAACTTAAGACTATTGTGAAGACAATCGTTGATTGTTAGTGTTTTGGGATCTAAATGTATGTTTAAAATGGAAGGAGAGTACAATGTAGTTTAATATCTTAAAGGTTATTTACTAAAATAAATATTTATATTAAAGGTAACTCCATTGAACTCTTAAAAAAGGTAACAACTATAAAAATCAGAATCAAAGGTAGAGCCTACTCCTTTTCCAAAGATCTCTGTGATTGATTTATAGTTTATAAATTTAAAAAAATATAATGATAAATAATTTCCATATCTTTGGAGTTTAAAGGATGAAGTACTTAATTTAATTTGATCATTAGAAAGTGAAATATTTTAATAAATTTCTCTCTGGTTTTTTGAACTAGTTGTAGTTTCCCCCGTATACAAAAAAAAAAATGCCCACCTCTATCCCTGCTAAATCACAAAATGAAGTATGCATGGCCCAACATGTACATATCCTGGACTGGACTGGTGTGCGTGCCAAAGGAGCCATATAACTTTCACTTGCAAAATAGTCGTCTCAAAAGGAAAGCGCCTGGGTTTTCCCCGCTTTTCCTCGCCAAGCACAGCTTTTGTTGTTGCTTTGTTTTCGTTTTTGGTTGTGGTTCTTGTTTGCTGCTGCCTTTGCCCTCTGAGACGGCCACTTTCGCTCTCCGCCTTTGGCTCTCTCTCTCACATTCACATTTCGCCAAGGCATTGGTATTTGTGTTTGTGTTTGTGTATTGGTGTTGGTATCGGTGTTGGCCCGCTTTCGGCTTTGTGTTGTTGTATAGTTTTGCGGCAGGTGGGAGGTGGGGTGGTGGAAATTCAGGTCCGTTCTTGGCCAAGTTGATGTGGTAGTTTAGCTTATTGCTTTTCACTTTGAAGTGGCTTATATGGATATTTATTACCATGTCGGTTGTATTTGAATTTCACTGGCTCCAAGCACGCGCCAGCTCTCTCATTTTCTCACACTTTCCCCGCTTTTCTTATGGCGTTGTTTTCCATTTCTTTTTTCCTCGACTTCTGCTCTAGTATTTGCCTTTGATATGGTGGCCTAGGGGTAATACTTCACCATGCCTTTTCCAATTTTCCCATCGCCGAGTTTGGTTTGTGAATGAAAACGCATGAACTATGTACGTGGCTCAGTTTCGTTTCAACTATTTTTTTCCTTTGCCAGTTATTGGCCATTGTTTTTTGGGCGGCCGCTCACCCGGTCGGTCACTCGTCCTTCGGTTGGCAAAATTATGGAAATAATTAGCATGCACCGGGAAAAAAAAGCGACCTAGGTATTTGCCTGCATATTCCGATTGCTGCCGCCTGCCTGCGGTCATTTCCGTTGCCATATTTGTTTGTGGCCACGACAGCTGCACAAATGAATTGGCCAAATGTGGCACTGGGGATGCTGATTTTGGGGCTGCTTATTAAATATTTTATGCTCTTTTGTTTGCGCTCTCTCTTCCTGTGTTTGCCTGGCATTGTCACTTGGTCCGGCATTTAATGCGGTTGTTCAAACAAGTTTTGGCCGGAAAACTCGAAAAGCGAGCTCTCTCTGTTAGGCTCTCGGAAAATGCTAAATGTGCGACACCGCAATTATGTGTTGCCTGCTTCTGGGGATGGGCCACAGGGCGTATGAGTGTGATGCTGATTGCGATTATGCCAAAAAGCATGAGTCACGCTGAGTGATTTGGTTAAATATAACAAAATTCAAATTTTATTTTTAAATATTTAGTTTAATTTAATTGTTTAATTATATTTTTAGAGATTATGCCAAATATTAAAGACACTCTTTGGGTTTTCTTACTTATTAAATATTGTTTTTGAGGTCTGTTTAAAAGAAACTAAGTTCGGCATACATTATGCTGTTCTTCCTAGGTTATTTTATTAATTTAATTAGTCCCAATATAATATAATTTTTTTTCTATTAATTTGTCATTTGTTTTATATATAAAACATAATATTTTAACGGTTTATAGGGGCCTTTTACTGGTCTGAACAACCTACACCAAGGTGATAAAGGGTTTTCCCGGCTTATTTGGCTTTGATTTAGTTTTTAATTTCACACTGTTAGGGTGCACTAAATATTATTAAATAAAAAAAATGTCATTGCTAAATTTCAATGAATTCGAATTTAAAAAGACGATAAGTTACATTAATGAACAGCATCGCCAAGCTTCAAAATGTGTTAACATTAAGCACATCCTCTACATCAGGATAAAAATATAAATTTTGAAAATATGAGGGACAAAATGATTATTCTCAGGATATAAAAATACAGTTACAGTCTACTTAAATTTTGTATTTCTAATCCTGAGGCAATTTTTATTTCAGAGATATTTCCCGAAATCCATAGCATAAACGCCGTATTTAAGGCCGGCTCTGTTTACCTCACATTTATCTTCAAGGCGAGAGAGCCAAGATTAATTTTGTTAGCTCGACCTTTTTGGCCATTTGTGCTTGTTGGCTTTCGGTTCTCGTTTCTCAGAGCGTGTCGAAATAAATCGTCTTAGTTGTGTGTTGGCTTGCTTTGACTTTAATTGAATTAAATTGATTTTGCTCCGCTCGCCATTCAGCCAGCCACCCAGCCAGCCAGCCGGCAGTCATCAATTGCGAGGCCAGGTGAGAGCGATCTGCTTCCCCGTCTGCCCGTCCTGATGTTTATAAATAGAATTTTCTAATCCGAACCCCTAGCACCGCAAATTTGACATGACAATCAACTCAACTTGGACACGTATTAGACGCACACTCTGCACACACCGAGCTCCCGCACACTCGATCTGATGTTTATGTTTTTCCAATCAATTGTGTCACAAACATGGCTATGAAAATAAATACACCCCCGCCGCCACCCCCGTCGCAGGACTCCAGGACCCAGGACATTCTGTTACTGTTGTGCTTCGACGGATAAACTCACCAACACAAAGACTGTGACTCCGTCACCGATACAGATACAGATACAGCTACAGATACAGATACATTTGATGGCCATTCTATGGCATAAAACAATAACAAAAGCGTGTTCAACGTGGACAATGAACCGAAAATGAAAATGAAAACTCGCCGAAATTGATAGATACATAGATACAAGTTCAGATGCCGGATAGTTGGATCCATGGCACATGAAACTGCAATTTTCAGCCATTGTGCGCGACTCCGGTCAGTGATTGTTCGGACTGTGGACAGTGGGCCCAAATGTGATTGACTGCACACACAACTTTTAAGTGGAAACTCGATGTTTGATCTGTGGCCACCACCACGGTGGGAAAAGTTTGTTCAACCTTAACGACTGTCATATTTGCGGACGGAGTGGAGAGTGAGTTGGCATCGAAAGGTGAAACCGTTTCGCCAGGTAAATGTTCGGACAGTGGTGCAAAAATCCCGAAAAGTTTCGAACAATATTGCTGAACAGACACTCTCTCTGGGGAGTTTTAAACAGTACAGTAAAGCCTCATAAGAATGTAGTTCAGGCAAGGATGTATTGTGTTTGATTTTTAATATTTTATTTTTTTGAAATAGCTCAAAAAATATTAGAAATTTTTAAATAATGAAGACAAACTGAAGATTTATTTTCAAAATATTTTCTAGAGCACTTTTGTGAATAGTTTTATGTCTTTTAAAATTTATTTTATTAAAGTTGTCATTTGTTTCATTTCATAAACATTTTTTTATTACTTTAAGTATCCTAGAACTTTTTTTATGTTATATTTTATATTTATAATATATTTTTTTCTTTCAAACAAATTCCACATTTTGTTTCCAACTAATCTTAATTATTTTTGTGACATATCTTTACAACTGGTAATTGGGTTAAATTAATTATTTTTACCACCACTCCCAACTGGAGTTTTTCATATTCACTGTGGGCGCATAAAAGAGGTGGAAATACTATGCACTGGCGGCGTTGCCTTTTCCCCAAGAGGGGGGAATTCGAAATATTTTCATAAAAGCCACACAATCGGCCAGAATAATTCACATTTTCGGCCATGCGTTGACATCCCTCGCACTTTCCCCCGAACACTTGTCCCCCCGAGCACCGCCCCCAAAGAATTTTCCCATAAGCGTGTAGGTCTGTGTTTGTTGCATAGTTTTCCCGGGAATTGTTTGCTGCCGGGGGCCATATTTTCGTATATCGTATATTTTCGTATTTTCGCATTTTCAATTTCTATTGTTGCTGTCATGTCTGGGGCACAGTGCCCGCCGCCGCCGCAGCTTCGCTGGGGCTCAACTTGTTAATAAAAGTTTACCGATTTTCGGACGTCGCAAGAATGATTACTGCCACACTGCACACAATTTAAAGTTTTGCCCGCTCATACATAAATCAGGCGCAAGGAAAATCTCACAAACGACAGAGCGACACAAAAAAATATTGTCCGCGAAAGTTGCCTCCGCTCCGGTGCGTGCAAAGTTGTTTAGTGAGAAACTTCAACTGGACACGGCCGAAACCGCAGTTGGCCAAAACGCAAAATGGTACAAAAGTGTGCCATGCGGTTGCGGGCGGGTTTGGTCCGCGGTAAAATTAATAAAAGTCGTAATAATACTCGCAATTTCCTTTCAGCGCCGCCCTGCCATCGCGCATTTTCCTTTGCCTTTGTTTCCTCTGCCTTTTGCATAATTTTTTTTCTCTTTATTTTTTATACAAACACACACACACATACATATTATATATTTTTTTTGTGCTGCTGTCCAGCTTTTCCGCTGCTGTGTGGAAATTCCTCAGCTCTTTCCCGATGCTGGACGATGGTAAGTTTTTGATTTAAATAGTTTGGCCCCGGCATTTTACTGCTTGGCTGGCATTTTTGAGCTGCCATCGACTCCTACAAGTCTTTATTATTTTTATTGTGCCTTTTCTCCCCTTTCGGATCTCTTGGGCCGCCGGGGGCGGATTGCTCGTATTATTATTAGTAAACATTATGGGCAAGGTTAGGTCATGACGGGGTCGCTTTTTCCCGGCGACGGAAGTTGGGCGGCTGGGGGCTGACTTATCGTCGCCATTTTCAGCGACGAGTCTTCGTGCATAAATAATTTGTTGGGCATTTATTATTTGTTTTAGGTGTAAATATTTCAAGCTCACAAGTGAAGCGGGCCGAGGAAAAGAGGTCGAGGTTTATAGCTTAATTATTCCCATGCATGAAACGAGCCTCCTTTGAGGCCGCTTCCTTCTTGAGTCCTTTCTTCCAGCCATTGTTCGGTAACCCCTTTTGTGTGGTCTTGGGCTCCTTTTTGCTTTTTTTATTTTTCCCCAGCACACGCATATAATACATAATTTTTTATGATTTATAAAATGTTTGTTTGTGCGTCTACGCGTCTACGGAGGATGGGGGTTGGGGTATAATTTTAATTATTTCCTACATGTGCGCGGTTTATTAATGGCCACGTCAGCTCAGCTCAGCCCGGCTTTTACTTGCTTTCTCTCTCCTTTGGCTTTTTAATGGAGGTCAACTTTAGTTGGACGAAAAAATGCATAAAGATTTATTGCATTTGACAAGTTTTTGTTAATGATTATGGCACGTGCTATGGTCGCTCTTTTTGCCAAGGTTTGCCGACCCCTTTTTCTCGGCTTTAATTTACAATCCCTTTGGGGAGAACGGCAATAACCTTTCAAGGATCTAGAAAGTGTGTGGCTGCATGAAGAAAAATAACTAGTGTTTATTTTTGTCAAATTTTAGTACCTGTTTCTGTTTAAATTTTTAGTTATGTTTATTTTGAGACAAGGTTTTACTATAAAGAAGGGTTTTTGTATGAAAATCTGGACTCTTATTATTTGAAAATTAATCAATAGGAAAACCTAACCTTCATAATCGTTTTTTTTATTTTAAACTTAACTAATTTTAGTTTAAGCAAAATAAAGAAAATAATACTTTTAATTTAAAGAAAAGCCTAGAAATAGTTTAAACTCTTTTGCAAAGTTTAAGCTTCATTTTTCATAGAATATTTTATTGTCCTTTAATTTTTTCACTGTGCATCCATGTAAGCTAGTGGTTTTGCCTTATTTTATGAGCTTAATATTCAATATCCCTAGACATGTGTGCCCTTGGCCACCGAAGTCACGCAGTGTCAATAAATTAATATAAATGTCACTTGCCAGACTGCATCCCATAAATTTTTCAATCATTTGGACAACGCAGCAGTTTTTCCGCCGCCCTGCCGCCCCCTCCCACTCTCAATCTCTCCCATTTCCGGCCACGCCCCCTGAATAGGATGTGGGTGGAAATACCGTTACAAAAGCACAAAACTGATTTGAATTTAATTACTTGCTTGGCATATTTTGTTATTTTCCCGTCCGACCGTTAAACGTTATGCAAATTGCTTCGACTTACAATACAAGAAAATGTTTCTTTTTTGTTGCCACTCTCGCTGACAAATTGTTGATGAACGTTGAATATATATTTTCTTTTCTTATGGAAGAGGCGAAAATTGGGCGGGGTTTTCCCTGGGACTTTAGAGGTGTGTGTGTGTGGGGGGGGNNNGATGTATAATTGCATTTTCGTGCCGGGGAACGGGAGACGTTAATGAGCGCTACCGAAACGCGCTGGAATGTCAGCCTTACTAAATCATCATGCCAAAAGCAATGGCCAACACAGCCTTGACGTTTCGCCTGAAAGGGGAGGTGGGTGGCTGTGGGTGATCAGTGGGTGGAGCGAACCGGACCTGGTCACAGATATGCTGAGGCTGGATAGCCAGAGGCAGGGTACGGGGAGGCCTTTGCACACACATTCGCATATCAGATGTGTCCTTAGCATAGCCAGTGACATTTTCTGCTCCATTATTTTCATCATGTCTGACAGACGACATTTCAACATGCAACTAGCAACTAACGGGGGCAGCTAACACCGCCAGCCTTTCCATCTCGCATTTCCCATTTTCCTCCCTTTTCCGGGGCTCTTGCATCCCCGCAGTAACACGTATGGTAACTGTAACCCGAACTGTAGCTGTGAACTGCACAGGGGAAAAAATATTAAAGAAAATAGAATATAAAAAATTAAATAGTTAACTTGTTAAATTGAAGAAACTAAGGAAAATATATCAAATAAAATTATAAAAAAATTAAATATAGATACAAAATATTTTAAGTTGATAAAGATTCTCTAACTCAACTCTGTAATGATTTTTCTATATTTTGTTATTATTCTTGTAAAAGTATTATAAATATTTATCATCCCAAATATATTTATAAATACAAATCAACTTATTTAAGCTTTAAAAAATATTTTCTTTTAGTGCATTGCATCCGCAGAGTGCTGCCAAGATGCCTTGCCACTCTCCTTTGCCTTCTTGCCCTGTCATCCTTCTGCTTCTCTCATTCTTCCACTATCCCTCTCTCGATGTCCTTGTGCTCCAAGTCGGCCATTTGGTCGTGTCTGCGTTAGACACCAATATATTATGCCATTGTCGTGGTGTGCGTGTCCTGTGCGTAAGTGGCAGTTCCCTGTTGCATGTGCCTTTGCCCGTGCATCTGTCTGTGTCTGCATTTGTGTCTGTGGCCGCGTCTGCCTCTGTTTATGTGTGTGCAGCAGTGGCAGAGCAGTCGCACTCCCACCTAAGAATTCTATGGGTCTTACGTACGCCCGCTTATTACCCCACACAAGGCGAATCTCAGGATCCTCGGACACAGCGCCGGAGCGTCCTTGCCACTCCTTCTCACACATTCAGACCATCCTCATTCGCTTAGGTCGAGTCAGCATTTTGCATTGCAAATATTTATACCCTACTTAGGTTGAGTTTTATGTGTGTGCCCATGGAGTTTGCACTGACTGTCCGATTTCGGAATAAAGGAGATAGCTCAGAGTGAAGCCAGGTACAGTGAGGAGGGAATATAAAGAACGGCAGGTGATTTCAATTTAAGTTATTCCTATAAATTAATATATTTACTATTGGTAAGGAAATAGTAAAATAAATATAAATTTAATTATATTGCAAGCCTTTAAACAAAATAAATAGGTTCGTATATGTTACCAGGACGCTTCATGGTATCACTAAAGTTTTTAAACCATTTAAAAATATGTTTAAAACGCAATAAAATTCGTTAAGTATTAAATTTTGGGTATTTTTTATTTTAAACAATTTTTTCAG
>JAEIIL010024582.1:0-12391 GCA_018905715.1 Drosophila lini | reverse complement strand
TTTAAATGTCCTTTAAGCCCCCAGATAATGTTTTTTACTTACACTTCCTTCTATTTTCTGTCTTGCAAGAATTAAGTATTCTTAATTGCCTTAAATTATTTATTGATTTGTATTTTCTTAATAGTAATATTCCAGCAGTTTAATGATTATTTTTTCTTTCAACTTTACAGCAACATTGACCTTTTTCCGCATCGTAAATCGAATTCCAGCTGACACTAATTGATAGCTAATTCAATTGCCTCAGGCTGGCCGAAACATTATTCAGCAATTTTCATGAATTTCCAGCTAAACGGTTTCATATGCCAATTATGCTGCCATATAAAACACTAAATTACATTCGACCCCCCGGGGCGAGTGAGAACCGAGTTAGACTAAAAACAATGCAATTTTACAGGCAACACGGTGTGTGTGTGTTTCGTAAATGCAAATGAACCGTGCTTTGCTGGCACATAGATAAATAATTCAATGATTGTCGTAGGTGTCGTGCCATTAATTAATTGTTGCAAAAAAGAGGAAAAGCGTTTGCTTAAATGTCAGGCGGAACATAAATTTTGGTCACCTTCAGAGACACTGAGACTAAGAGCGCTGGCAAAAGTAGATTATTAATAGCACTTGAACTTGTAATTTTCAGTTTTGTTTTCAAAATAGAGTCGTTTGTGGGTAGGTTCCTATGACGAGGCATAAATTGTGTATAAATAGACACACACACACACAACACACTCCTTTCCTCTTCACTGGGCACACAAAAGCCTGCCAGCTTTTCAGCAGGATCAGGCTATTTATAAAATTTGCCTGAGCCCCAAAGTGTGTGTGTATTTGTGCCTCCTTCTAACCAACTCCCTTTCCTTTTGGCTAGAAGAGCAGGCAGGGTTTTGGCCCTGTTTTGCAACAAGTGGCAGGAGACGTCAGTTTAATTTGCTGTAAACTCAACGATGGGTGGAGCAGCCGCCAGCCACTTACTTGGCTCGGGGGTTCTCAACCATAAATGCCCCGCAATTACAGAGGCACACAGAAAGCCACCCCATGAGAATTCCTTGGCCAAATATAACAGATCATTGAGCTTTTAATGTGTTTTTAATATCAGCGTATTATATGCGGCAGCGGGATTCGTTTCGCCTTTCGCACACAATAAATATCAAACAAATTTCGCATTCGCAGCAAAAATAATCAAACAATAACAAAAAGATGAAATAAAACAAAACAAAGCCAAATGGAATGGAATGGAAAGTTTATATATTGTTTCAACCCCGAAAATGGCAGGAAAATTAAATGAGTGTTTAGAAATGAATATGGGTTTTCATAATTGAAATATTTAAAGCTGCGTTTTTGTGTGTCTTTTTTAAGCTTGAACAAAATTTACTTGTATTTGGTAAAGAAATACATCTCTTCCAGTTAAAAATTCATTACCTAAAGCTCTTACAATGACATCAAGTTAAAACCAACTGACTTACAGGTGGTTATGTTTTCTGAGAATTTTCCCTAGAGACAAAAGAGAGAAAAGACTCCTCGGGCACTTCCTCAATCGAATATAGACAACTTGTAAAGGCCATAAAAATGCCTTTCCAATTGCCCATTCAATTTTGTGTATACAATTTAAGCGTCATTTATATATCTTATGTTTTTCTGTATTTTTTTGGAGGCACAAACCGTGGAGGCAGGTACCAAGCTAAAGTAATAAGTAAAAACAATTTCCCTGAACTCTTTGCTCGTTTTTTTTTACATATTAATTGTATAATAATTTTTTTCCATTTATTACTACACGCAAACAATTTTCTTTATTTAAATGAATGGCTTTGCTTGACTGGCGCGCAATTTCACCAGCCTGGCCTGGCCTGGATGATGATGATGATGATGATTGTTATGATTATGACGGCTATGATCAGTGGCTGGATATATACATAACACTGTGGGACAGTGACTGACTGACTGACCGGATGATTGACTGGACTGGACTGGTCTGGCGACGGGTAACTGGCCAAGAGTGACAGCACACAGCACATAGCACACTTGTTGCAAATCCTATTGCCATATTGATACACATATCTCCCCATGAATAATTCGATTTAAATGCGAGGCGTCGACTGATAAGTACAAGCTGTGGCACTGTGCACTGTGCTCTGGAAATAGCCATGCCCCGCATTCCCATTACCAAAAATAAATGCTGGTTGGGGGGATGGGGGGATCGGCGGCTGTTTTGTGGCTATTGTGGGGTGCGGAAAAACAATAAACAGCCAATTTTCTGGCCGTCTAACGAGTGGCGCGCGCGCATTCCTTGCCACCAAAGGAAACACAATGATCCAGACACGCATTTTTCCATAATTGTATACAAAAAGAAAAGAAAGATTTTCTTAAATAATAATTGCCAATGGCCAAAACAAATTTGCCCTTGAAGGAGGGCTACATTGGGTTAAGAAGGCTTGAAAAGGGGGTTTTTAATTAAAAAGAAAAGCTTTAAAGGGGGAATAAGGTAGATTATACCTAAAAGAGTCTTTTTTGTTTCATTAAAATGGTCTATACATTATATCTGCCTTGATAACTTAACGATTTAAATAAAAACTATGTATTTAATATTTTCCAGAGAACAAATAACACATTATTAATAAAGTTTAGATTATCATGAAACACTAGTAAATTATCTTTAATTACTTAACATGTTTCATATATAATATTTGAAATATTATTTATTTGAATTAAAAACAATTTTTTTGAAGATATGTAAAGATTTTAGGGGATGTATATCGGAAGGAAAAGACCAATATGATTTATCGATAACAATATTCCGCTATATATTATAAAAAAAAATATCGTAATGCTTAATAATTCGACTTTTTGAAAATCAAAAAATAAAAACTAAAATAAAATATCATTTTTATCGTAAAATGTTTGAAAAATCGTATATTACTTGGATGTTATCTTTTTCATTTCCTGGTTAAATTGGTGCGATAAAGAGAATTTCGATTTATCGCACATATATCGGAACGTTAAAGCATCAATGAAAACAGTTTCGATATGTGGATATTTTCTTTCATTCTGTTATTATTTAAATTTTCTTTATTATTTAAAGTAAAACCTTTTTAACCTTTATCTACTGGCTAGTTGTCAAGAGTCTATTTTAGCAGCGAAACTTTGACCAAATTCCTGGCTTCACTTTTGTCTTAATTTCCTGCTGAACTACTTTCTTAACTTCAAGATGAATTCTTTTCTAAATTCCCATCTTACCACTTCCCCCTACCGCTGACTGCAGTACCTCCTTGACTTGGCTAAATGCCGCTAACAAGCTCACCTGCTATCTTGCGTTCCCGCATTTTCCGCCATAACGCCTCGGCCTTGCGCTTGGGCCAGTTCTCGAACTTCTGCGAGAAGCTCCTGAAGAACTTGTACTCGCGTATGGTGATGGACATGCGACGCTGCATATTGGCCAGCTTTGGTAGCGCCGTCTTGAAGTGCACTCACTCAATGTTAAAGACCAAAGAAAATAATTAAACTAATTGCTGCCCACAAGTAGTAGCAGGTAGTTAACACGAAGCACTCAAAGCACTGATTTATATATATATATTTCTCTTTCTTTGCCTTTTCTTGTATATTATTTTGTTGTATTTTGTGGTGCGTTTAAATTTCCGTTACAACTGAGTCGGCGGCGTCGACGCGCTCCACCCCGAGTGTGTTATCCCACTCGCTGCGGCCACGAAAATCGACAACCGTGCACGGCGCCTGTAAGAGCACTAATGAATTTGCCAACGTTCGTTCGGTTTTCTCGGTTCGTAGGAAAATGGCGAGGTTCGGGTCGGTTCACGAAGTGTGGCACACGGGGCGTATGAACAACGAACAACGGGGCGTATGAGCAACATGCTTCTTCTGTATGCTTCTTCTGAAGGGCTAAAGGTATTTGTATTGTTTTGTTCTGTGAAGGAGAGATGGGACGGGAGCAAACTTCCTGGCCATGTTGTAGAGTTATCGGCGCCACAATCGCTTATTATTATTTTGCTGTGGTTAGTTGGCCAGGGCCAAATGCCCGGAGGCAGCCGCCGCACACAAATAAATAAATAAGTAAATGAATAGCTGTCATGTTGTTGATGATGATGATGATGTTGATGATGATGCTACTTATTTCATTTCCATGTTCCATGCCAAAAGGACTCAGGACCCAGGGAATGTCAGCTTATGTTTTAGTTCTCTGATTGTGTGTGTATAAAACATTCATTAAAATTTATACGTAGCCATGTGAAAGTTTCAAGACACACAGCCCCAGACCGCACCTGTTGCTCATTGTGGGCGGTCGGCAGTTACACTTATGGCTGTGTTTGTGTTTGCCCAAGGTTAAGCTTTTACATTTTGTTTTATGATTTATGAAGAGCTGAATAAATGGCATTATTGTGTCTGTTGGCAGAAGCTTTGATGATACAGCCGCCCAGCATTTATATAGGAAAACAAGAGAATAATGGTTGGAATAATAGTTTTCTAATCGAACAAGTGCAGTTCCAGCTGCACTTAGTTTGTTCAAGAAACAAGTTTACTTTTAGCTAGAAAACACGCCCATTTTTCAAGCATTTATATATTTCGCTTTCAATTGAGTAAACAGGAATAATTATGAGCAAATCATTGCAAGTCACGGCTACATTATTTCTCATTAATCTTCTGCCATTTTATATATACATATATACTCTTGATGCGGAACACACAGAATATTATATGCAAAAGATAAATACAACATTGTGTCTGCAATTTGTATTTTTATGCAATATATCAGATATAAATCACAGTCTACATATATGTGCAGTTAATCTTTTCAATAAAATAAACAGCTTCCGTTATGAAACAATAATAAATGGGAAGCAACAGCAGCGGCATCATCTCGCCACTCCTTAAAGCCTGTCATTATTATTATGGACAACAGGGCGTATGAGCAATGCAATGGCACACGAAAAATTGGCAATATAAACCGCGTAAACTGGGATATATATTATATAATAACAGAGATGTATATAATGTGATAACATATGCCGTCGCATGACCATCAACCTTTTCAAAGGTCGCGGCGCGAGACGTCACTGTAATGACGTCAGAGGCAGCGAGAGGAAATGGCGGGCAAACATATTCGCTTAATGGTCATGAAATGACCATCTCTCTTCTCGCTTTTCCTTCTGACGTCATTGGTCATTCGGGGTTTATTTCTTGTTTTTTTTTTCGAGACTCCTCCAAATGCCAAACAACTGGCTTTGTATGTGCATAATTCGTTGGGAGCAGTCAGGCTGCAAAATCGAAATTGAATGAGAGTCCCAGCAGCAGCAGCAGCACCAGCGGCCAGTTGGAGGGCACTTGGGCGTCCAGTTTGTGATTCAATTCTTTGCTCCGTCCGCCGTTCATTTATACGCCATTTTTAGCACAAAGAGTGTGCCATCATCATCATCATCATCACCCAGCGAACTCTGGACAAGAGGCTGGGCATATGTGGATAGATATGCCTATGTGCACGGCGGGAAAAATGTACCAAAAAATAGGATTCATAGGAAAATAAATTCTAAGAAATTGGATTCATGGAAAAATTAATTGTAAGAGGTAGGTTACATAGGAAAATCTTTTTCTAAAAAGTAGATTTCATAGGAAAATAAATTCTAAGAAAATAGTGAAAGCTTAAAGGCTTGGTATTTGTATCTAAAAATTAAAAAACCGCTTGATTTTATTTAATTTTTGAATGGTTTCTGGTTCTTTAATAGAAAATTCTTCTTTTTTCTTAATTTAAAGAAGTTTCTTATTGAAATTCAGCAAAATTTCCACTACTTTCAAGACTTTTTCTCAGTGCCTTCACACCACTATTGTGTATGGTCTGGCGGAATTGACAGATTGACAGCCATTTTCGGCTGTGGTTTGGGCCTCGGGATTGTGCCATTTGTATTGAAGTGTTGACGGAAGTGTTGGAAATTCGCAAAAACGAGCAGTTTGCTTGGTGGTGCTGCCCGCTCTTGATATTTCCCAAAGAACATGAAAGTAATTTAAATGACGAGGACGAAAGCCCTCCATTGAATTGCGCATCAAAATGAAAGCAAAAGTTGGAAATTGAAATTGATTTGCTGGCCAAACAAAGACACGAAACCCACAAAACCCAAGCCAATTCCATTTACATTTATAGATCAGCAGGACTCAGAGCAGCGCATAATTATAGAAATTATGAATCATGCCAACGGACAGACTGTTATTATAAACCACTCAGGCTTAATAACAGACCGCTAATTGGCTGGCAGGACCACCGGCGCATCAAATCAGGCATTCAGCCTTGATGTGCAGCCTAGGTCTGGGGGTCCATTTAAATAACTCATTTAGTTGCGGCTCTCGGACATTGGCTGTGTTGGTGGTTCCTGTGGCTTAAAGAGAACTCGTTGCTCGTGGCTCGGACTCACCTGCTAAATAGCGATCACTTTGCGAACGAGAATAGCGCAGCGTCTGTGGAGGAGAAGGAAAAAAAAGAGGATAGAGAATGTCCATTAATGTCTGATAATCAAGGCAATGCGAGGGCGGTTTGATAAGTGCCAGGGAAGGGGGATCGAATCACTAAGCGGATTGGTATGGTAATTCTTCTTGGAATTCAGCAAGGTTAAAAGTAAAAACAAGATAAAAGTTAAGAGGCTTCCTTGTTTATAATCCCTTCAAGGTTAAGAAGTCTACTTTAAATATTTTGCTACATATTTCTCCTCTTGCTGAATCCCTTCACCAATTCCCTTCAATCCACCCTCGCTTCACCTCGAATTTCATCAGAGGAAACACTCACCAAATGCTGGGCGGCAAAGTCATCGAATCGCCGGCTCATCTCGCGCTCCTTGAGCAGCAACGGCGCCGAGTTGGACTTGGTGGTCAGCTCCTGGATGCCACCGGAGTCCCCCAGGCCGCTGTGCAGTGAGGCACTGCTGGGCGATGGCAGCTCCACAAAATGATGCAACTGATGGGCAGCCGTGGCCGAGGGCGAGAGCAGCGATTGAAAGGGTTCCTGGCGCAGGACTAGCGATAATTGACCACGCTCCTTGTGCTTCATGGCGGTGGCCGGATGATAGTTGGGCAGGATTTTCAGGCAAGGCCTTTGCAGAGGTTGCGGGGAATGGTAATGATCCAGGGAGTGGCTACGTTGAGTTCGAGGCACCAGAATTGGTGGTGGAGCGGTGTACTTCCT
The DNA here is from genome assembly GCA_018905715.1 of Drosophila lini. Classification (NCBI taxonomy): domain Eukaryota; kingdom Metazoa; phylum Arthropoda; class Insecta; order Diptera; family Drosophilidae; genus Drosophila; species Drosophila lini. Next base: position 5,232 of record JAEIIL010024582.1, on the reverse strand, counting down.
GCGTAGAATCACGGGAGTTGCTGTGACACCACCACCACCACTGGCACTGCTGGCATCGCCATCGGTGCAGTCACAATCGCAGACCCCAAACTCATCTTGGCACTCATCGTAGTGCTCTGACTTGCTGCCCACCTTATCCTTTTCCTCGTCCAACATGTCATCCTGCGACTCGTTGGCTGCCTCGCCACCGCTGCCGCACTGGCTGAGGACCTCCAGGAGATCAGGATCATCGGAGGAGGCTACGGAGCCACTCTTCTGGAATTTGATCTTGCGCAGTGCCTCCAAGCTGCTCACAGACTCATTATCCTGGGCACTGCCTCCTCCGTTCCTGTGATGATGATGATGATGGTGGTGGTGATGGTGTAGGTGGTGTTGCATTGGGTGGCTCTTCCAATAGGACATGTCCTTGGGTGGCGTTGCCGTGCCAATGCCGCTCTCATTGTTATCGTTGTCCAGTCCCGAAGAGTCCAGGGAGATGCCCGATTTGCCGGAGCTCAGCACACCCGTTGCCTCTTCGCAGGCCGAGGAAGACGAAGTGGAGCTGCAAAAGTAGAGCAGGACGAGGGTTAAAAGACATTGACAAATCAATTAATGTATAGATGAGGTACAGTACACTCGAAGAAATTTAAGGGGTTTATATTTAATGCTTTTATTTAAAAAAAAAAAGGGAAAAACAAATTAAATGTTTGAAAATATTTAACTTTAAACTTAAAATTCAAATTACGAAATTCAGAAATTTACTGCAAATTACTTTGTTTATAATTCTCAACCAATTATTTGCCAAAATTTTAAGTAAAAAGTTAACACAATTGCTAGCAAAGTTTAAAAATATATTTAAAGAAACAAAAGTAAGTGTTTACGTCTTAATAAATGATATAATTTTTATAAAAGGAAAATAAAATAGACATTTGCTTATAATTCTCAACTAGTTATTCTGCAGAATTATTTTTTTGTTATAATGTATTCATTATTTTGTAATATTTACACTCAAAAAATGACAGTACTATTTTTGGTAGAAAAAATATATTTTTAAAAGATTATATTTTTTATTGATAAATCCTAATTACATTTCCCCGAGTGTAATTATCTCCTATGTCTATGCCACTCACTTATTGTCTTCATCGACGGCGCCAACGCTGCGCAGAATAGACTCCTCCGAGGTCCAAATGGTCGAGGTGGATCCTTTTTTGGTCACATCCACCAGATAGCCGGGAGTGGCAGAGCCTTTAACCACCGGATGCGATGAAGAGGCCGGTGACGATGAGGACGAGGACGAGGCAATGGATGCCGGTGGCGGGGTTATAGCATTTCTGCTCGTCAGCGCCGCATGATTAATGCCCACCCGTTTTGGCATCGACATCGGCTGGGAGCTGACGGTGGGAGCCGGCAGCATTGTTTCCATGTCGCCGCTGCTCAATTGTCGCTGTCGCCTAGATTTCAAATCCTCCAAGGTGGTCGCTGGCGATCCACCTGTTGAGGATGCCTTTGCCGTTGCCGTTGCCTTTGCCTCCTCGATTTTCAATGCGCTTTGGAAATTTGTCAGCTTATGAGTTGTTGGTGTCGGTGACGGAGTTATCGTCTCCGCCAGCCCATTAAACGGGGGACAGGCCAGGCTCTTCCTCTGGCCAACAGCAGCAGCAGAAGCAGCAGCTCCTCCTCCGTATCCCAGTCCACCAGCACCTCCTCCCTGGCCATTCGGCGCCGACAGGGTGCGCATGTAGGCAACATTCGATTTGGTTGCTGGAGATGCCTCGTTGCGTCCGCAATCAAGGTTAAACGATTGCAGTGGAATGGTGGCCTGAAAGAGACAAGAAATACACTTAGAGAATTGATTTAAGGGGGAAGAAAAACTTTATATTAATTTGTAAAATAAATAAAAATACAAAAACTTAATAGTTAGCTTAATCCAAGGCTTTTTCTTGGCTTTAACATTATTTTTCTTCAAAATTTATTGTTTTAAAATTTATAGTTTATATTTTCCCCAAGTGCCGAATGAAGAAGAACGAGCAAACTTATTAAAATATAGTCAGTCAGGTTTAATAAAGAAAAGTCGACACTGAGTGCCGCTGACAGTTTCGAGGGCCGCAACCTCAACCTCCACGGGGAAGGACCTTGAATGCATAATGAGCGCTGGCCAGGGATGTGACTATGGATGTGGCTGTTCCAGCCTCCGATTCCTTACCATACCCGACTCTACACCACCTTGTTGGGGAAGCCAAAAAGGCGGAGACAATGCGAAAAAGGAAACATCAGTGGAATTTTCAGACATTGTCAAGTGGAACGTTCAGGCAGTGCAGGAATTTTCGTATTTTATGCAAATCTTTTTGGTCAAAGCTAACTCGTCGAGCGGCTTTTTTTTTGTGTGATTTTTTTTCTGAAGAACCTGGCTAACCTGAGGTACAAAAACCAATGCCGACATTTCCCCTATTGTTTTGGTTTATGATTTATAAGCCGCGTGTGATAACTGCCCCTGCCCCCGGCTGTTGCATTCTGGGAACTCTGTCCTCTACAGACCTCTCCCTGTTCATGGTCATGGCTCCATCATGGGGATAAGTGCGTTATGTCAATTCGATTTACAAGCCTTTGGCAAGCGTTTGACAATTTGGTTTTCTGCTAAAATGCATTGCAGAGAAAAAAAATTAAGGGGCTGCAGCAGCAGCAGCAGCAACAGGCGGAAATTGATTTAAATGATTTATTGGCAAAAAAAATAAAATAAAAATAAAGATAAAAAATGTTTATATATATATGTGCCTCGAGCTGGTGCAGCAGGTTGCTGTCGCGGCTGCTGTTGCGGCTGCTGTTGCTGCTGCTCCTGCTGCTGGTTCTGTGTTGCCGCAATTCCTTGGGGGCCTTGGGCGAATTGTTGGCCAGTGAAATTGCAGGCTCGACAAAAAAAAATATGTGTATCACGGGGCTGATTGGAGTTGCCAGTCGAGTTCCCCAAAAGCAATCAATATGAAATGGCCTGGCTTTGTACTAAATTATAAACGCATGAATTTAATACCCAGTATTTAGGCATTTCCAGTTAATATTTAAATTGCAAACACATGTTTCTTTAATGCCAGGCAATTAAGGGATTTTAATCGATTATAGTTTAGCTGAGAGAACAATTTCCGGGTTTTGGTAAGATTAAGAAAATATTAAAATAATTTTTTTGAGAATTGAGGAGAAGAATTAAGTACTAAAAGAATTATAGTTAAGTTTAAAATAGTTAAAGAAATATATATAATATTTTTCAAATGCAGAAGGCTGTGAATTTTATTAAAAATAAGTTTGAGGCCCATTAGAAACTTAAAAAACAGATACAACACTTCCTTTACCTTTGAAAACGTATGTAAAAAAGGTTTAAAAAATTAAATATAAATTATATTAAATGATTTTGACTTAAGGAATATTTTAGAAAATGCTTGACATCTCCTGCAATTTATATAGAATTTTATTTTAAATAATTTAAACTTAAAACTCAATAAAAAAACCCAAGAAAACAATATATCAAAACTGCACAACACAACATCCCCCCCAAATCGAGAGTAATTGCCAGCTCCGGGACCAGACGACGCCCGTCTAAAAATGGTCACAGGATGCGGATGAGCGTGAGCATGAGTGATCCGGGGGGTCCTTTGGGAGCATCCACAGCAGCAGCAGCAGCAGCACACATCTGTTGCTGTTGTTTGAAATCAAATTTGTAATGCATTATGGAGCAGTCTCGAGTGCCTATTACGGCGGCGTCTATGAATTATTAATAAAGCCCCAGTCCCAGTCCCAGCCAGCGATGCCATCTGAAAAACTGCGTGTTAATGAGCCGCCAACTCTCGCCGGCGACGCATTAATTGGGCGTTCAGATCAATGTCGTTTATGGGCATGGTCGAGGCAGCATATGGGCGCCATATAGTGTTCCCCGGAATAAAAACTTTTACCATTTTACGGCCAGCTACGGAGATCATCTATCAGCCCGATTAATTTAGCGATTTTATCAAAGAAAAATTCTCAATGCCCAATCTGTTTTACATATGCAAGCAATTTCCTTTTCCTATGATTCTTCTTCTGTCTCTCTGTGTTGTGATTGAAACTGAAGCATTTTATGACTAGGGAAAATGAAAATTCAAATCAATTTTATGACCCAGGCTGTAGAATCCGATATCCGAAAACGCTGACAAAGACTTATTTAAATGTCATAAAAATGTGAACATTTCTCACAAAACAACAACGATAGAAGTGGAAATTGGGGGGAAATGGAAAATAAATGAAATGTTTTCTTCGGTTAGTTAATGAAAAATGCAATAAAATGAACACAAAATGACACATAAAAATGGGGGTTCTCTCTGTGTCTCTGCCTAGGTTATCAGAGAATTTCAGTTGGGGGGAACTGTAAATGCTCCTAATTGATCATAAAATATATATATATATATTTATATAGCGTTTGTTTACTACTACTACCGAGTCGATATCGAAACGAATGACAAATGCACTGGGCAACGCCTCGCCAGCGTTCCACTTTTATTGATATGTGACCCAGAAAGTGCCGGGTCTTTGGGTACTACATATATTTGTGTATATATATAACATAAGTGTATACCCCACCGATCATGTCCGGCCAGACTATCGCAAATCGATTGGACATGCCCCTGGTTTGGGGTTCGGTTAAATGAGCCAGCTGCCCGCGGTCACGCATGCGCACTGATAATAATTATCAAATCAAAACACTTAAACGCCTGACCAGCCCATTGCGTCCTCCTCTGGACATTGTTCATGGTTTCCCTGTTTTCCTGGCTCCTCCTGCTCTCAGCTCTGTGTTGTCCATCGTGTTTGTTTGCCTTGCAGTGATTTGCAAGTTCTACTTAAGTCAAAGTGTCTGGGGCTCGTTGAGCTGCGTGAAAAGCTTTTTGTGTGTCGCGGCCTTTTGTCTGGACAGCCTTGCCCCCCCAAAGATCACTTGGAAAAATATCTTACAAAAATTATGTATCAATTAAAGAACTAAAGAGATTTATTGGTGTTAACTGGTAGCTTCTTTCTAGCCTTGAAAGGTCAATAAAAAAGACTTTTTAGGTAAAATAATAAAAGGAATTTTTAATCAATAAATGGAAAAATATATAAAAATATTTTAAAATATTTTAACAAATTTTTAGTGACATGTGTGTCGTTTTATTTTTGTTATGGTTAATTTTTAAATTTATTGTAAAGAACTAATCTCACCCACGAGCTCTTAGCAGCTCAGAAAGATCTTTAAACTTT
>JAEIIL010024581.1:0-58984 GCA_018905715.1 Drosophila lini | reverse complement strand
AAATTTACAACATCTTCTTCTGTTTTATTTTGTAATAGAAAAACCTCTAGATCTATTAAGATTTTTCACTTCTGATTTAATTTTCCCCTGCTTAATGCTTTCTCAACTAAACCCATGATAAATGCACAATAAAGTGCCTGATTTTGCTAATTTTATAGCCTCTCCTTCCCTTAATTTATATCAACTTTAGTCTTGTTTTGTGTTTAATGATTTCTTAGATCTTTTCCACCGACTCGCCGGGTGTAATGATATAATTAATTAGTCGACCTGTGCGGGGCGTCGCCGTTGAACCCAGATGCCGCATTTGTTTTTGCCAGCTGCATGCACACGTTCCCGTCTGTTGTTGTTTCCCGGGTTACCTCGGCTCCTGCGTGCTACTCCTTCTGCGGCTCCTGCTCTCCTCCTTTCGGAATCCCTGGTGCCATGCCATGCCGTGCATTGTTTGCCCTGATTGCCAACGTGGCTGGTGTGGAGACGAGATGAGGCAACGACCTCTGGCTGCTTGTCAAAGATTAAGCAAACCGAGCTAAGCGGACAAACAAACACGCACTCGAGGGCATTTGGCAGGACCTTTCCGGCAGAGACAGAGAGAGGATGCCACAGGATTGCACAGGACACGGCGCACACGGATGCACATGGCAATTGCTGCATTTAGTGAGCAATAAATTCCCTTTTAATTTACTAAATGTGTTTGTGCCGGCGATGCGATGCGAGGCCAGCTTCCAATATCCAACCCGTCGGTGTCCTGTGGCCAGTGTGTCCTGCGCGTGAAGCGGACAAATGGCTGCGGAAGACGGATGATGCAATTGTCTGGCCCGAGACTCTTAATTGCTCCTGCTCCAGCAGGCCTGCAAGTTTTTCGGCTTGCAATTATGCAAATGCAAATGCCACTGCCGAGTGGTGCCCGGCCGAGTTGCCAATGATGATTTTGTGGCCATAATGATTTGTTTCTGTGGCTGTGCCTCAGCTCGGTCAGCTTGATTGACCGCACAATTTCCTGTCATTAGGGTCGAGCACATGCCGCTCTTCTGCGGCGAATCAAAGCAGGCAGGATCAAGTGCCGAGTGCCGGCTTCAAATTAAACAGATTGTGTATTTATGAAAGCATTTAAAATGCAAGCACAAGGCGGCCCAGGCAGGAGCAGGCCCACTGCCATAATTTCACATTAACCTAGTTTCAAAAAATGAGCAGCATCTGGTTATGATTTCCCCTCTCTCTCTTTGACTCTTCCCGTCCCATTATCCTGTTGTCATCATCCCTATCTGCTGCTCATTAGCCGGCACATCCAGGATTCTGGCGTTTAATTATGTCACACCCCAATGTTGTCGCCGTGTGTGTTTGTGTGTAAGAGTTGTCGTTGTCAACGTGGCATTCATCAAACATGCAGCGGAATGGCTCCCCTGGTCAACTACGGCGCCCCATCTCTTCATCCCCGCGGGTCAGGACATCAAAAGTCCTGGCCATAAACTCGCCAATTAGATTTCTGGGTCCTCTCACTGATTGCATTTATGTACGAGTAGTAGGTGTCCTGTGTGTGCCCGCCCATGTATGTTTTGCTGTCAATCAATTTTTAATGAGTTTGAAATTGTTTGGCCAGCCAACAATAGCTCACTTTTCCGGCAGAAAGTTTTTTTATGACCAAGTACCATGTATTATATAACATGAGATCATCTTACCTTCTCCTGGGGATATATTATATATATTTTGTAACCTTTGGGGGTTTTCTTGGGGAATCAGCTATATATACTTTGTAATGAGTCACATAACTTTCCCTTTATAATTAAACTTGCCATGATATTATTGGTTTCATTTCTGAGACTATACAAGTGACAGGATACTTAAGTATTCTCCTTACTCCTCGCAGCTCTTTCTTAGATCCCTTCCAGCTTACTTTCCCTGCTGCTGCTGCTGCAACTTTAAAGTCTGATTCAATTAACATGGGGCCACGTCTTCGACTCCTTGGCAGACTTAATTGCCTCACTGACTTATATACAGGAAAAACAGACTAAAAGAGAGGTTGGGGGAGGCGGGCAAAAGGAAAGCAGCGTAGCCCAGATAGGGGACAGCAGGTGTTCTGGACTTGGCCAAGTTAATGCTCGCCTAAGCCCCGCAACTGCAAACATCATTAGCCAATATTATATGCATTAAATTTTATGCCCAAATGGCCCAGAAAGGGGCTGGCAAAGTGGGTGGTTTCGTGGGGTGGAAAACTGGGTGGATTTTTGCTGGGTGGCTTCTACGGCTGGCAACGCCGAGTTTTCTGCTGGCAAGGCAAACTTTTCTTTGGCCGTAGTTAAAAATGTAAACATCAGTTGTGGCTTAATGCGGACGGCGGTTGCTTTGGTCTTGGTCGGGCATCGGTCGGGGATTCTGGTGAGGATTCTGGTCTGGGCCTGGAGTTCCGTTCAACCGCAGGCGGCTTGGGCTGCCAGCAGTGGGCGGCAGTAGCCTGGCAGCCTGGCAGCTGGCATACAAATTGTCTAATCCCACATAGTTCTTGCCACCTTGGTACTGGCTGGCAGTGGCAGTGGCAAAACTTTGTCATTATGTCCTTCCACCGTCGTCTCCTTCATCCAGTTTATATATACCCTACAGTGTGTGTGTGTTTGGAGGGGCCAAAAAATCTAAGCCACTTGGCCAGAGCGGAGTTTTGCATAAGCCAAGTCCCATTGAGTGCGCTGCATATTTGGAAACAAATGTGCAAAGTTTAAATTGTTTACTAAATAAATTTCGAGGACGAAGGAGGCTGCAAAAGGACATATTTAATTTTGTTTTCATTTCATTGGGTCCTGTTTTGTTTCGCTTAGTCCCCCGTTGGACTTGGCAAAAACTCCATTAAAGTTGGGCTAATGATGTCAGTTATGTTTGGGCCGTGCTGCGCCTGAAACTCAGTTATGGCCAAGTTTTCGCCCAGGCACACACACACGCTGCAAAAATTTATTATTGCCCGGCGAATAATTTTAATTAATTATGCCGAGGCGAAATATGCGCTGCTCTCGAAAGTATGCCACGAATTTTGTGCCATCTTCTTGGTCGCCAGTTTTTTTTTTTACGTAGTTGGTTCATTGGCGACAAAGACCGCCGCGGTACCGCTTTCCACCGCTGGCACTTTTTTAATTAGAAGCAGCCACAAAAGGGTTTTCCTTCCTTTTTTCGCTAGTGTTTTTTGTTGTTTGTTGCCAGAGACACGCCCTGGGAGAAAAAAAAACCGAGTCCTTGTAATGCAACGAAAGCGTTGCAGGTAAGGAAAAGTCCAAGTTATGACAGAATTCCTGCAGCTGAGGTCGCTTCAATAAATTTAACAAAAACCTAGAGGTACAGAATTTATAGACATTGAAAACTATTTTGTTTTTAACTTAAGTTCAGAGGAGGTGCAGCATTCTGTATGGTTGAGCTTGGTTAGCTAAAGTTGCATTTTTATACTGTTTTGTTACCTTTTTGTGTATTTTAACAGAGTTATTAACATATTAACTTAATAAGAATGAGTCGAAGATATTTACATCGTTTTTAAGATATTAAAAAATAATTTATTTATAGTATAACTATAGCATTAATTTGTTAATACTTTACTTTCTTCAACTGTTTTACATTAATGTAAAGTTTCTATTGGCAAAGCTCTATAATTTATTTAAAATTAAATTTTGATTACATTCCCTCAAGAGATTCTCTGGAAAACCCAAACAGTTCTATGAATATAACTCTCCTATTTTGTAGAGATTTAAAATTTATTGCCTAAGCTTGTATCCCTTGGGGTAGTTTTGCCTCATGATATGCTAATTAGAGAAATGACACTGTACCCCCTTAAGGTTTGCACAGCGTTTGACATACATACATATTGTCCTGTCGTTTTTCTCCTTTTTTATATTATTTATTTTTTATTTTTTTGCTGTTTTTGTTTTTTTGTTCTTTGCTGCAGTTGTTGCTCTTCACAAATATTTACACGTGCTTAATGCGTTCGACGTGTTTGCGTTTTATTTGTTTTACTTTTGCAGCTCTGCTGCCTTCTGTGTCCCTTTGTCCTCATTTAAATATTTACTCTAGCCGGAGTTTTTGTCCTTTTCGCCGGGACTGGGGATCCTTTGTGTGTATCTGTGTGTTTGTTTTTTTGCCCTTGCCGGGATTGGCTTTAAAGCGAAATTAATTTAAGTAATGCGTTGGGCAGAACCATTTATCCCTTTTAATATGCCCGACACATTTTTCATTTGTCACGGCAAAAGGAGAGGGACTAGACACCCAAACCACATCACACACACACACACACGCGTTGAAGTTTTCGAATTGGCCAAAATGCGAACCTGTTATTTGTATTTTCCGGGAAGTGGGGCTGGAAAAGTGGTGGTGGTGGTGGTCGCCTGTCAACGGAGTCAGCGTGTTATCGTCATTATCAGCACTTGCTTTTCCGACCCGCATCGTCAGCTGTTCCGTTTGTTTTCCCAACTTTGCTTCGCTGCTCTCTGCAGCGAGTTTTTCTTCGTCCTTTCCCGAAAATTGCCTTGCATATCGGTAGCGCTATCGCTATCAATCGACACGCTTTTTTTTCTGGCGCTTTCTTAGCCTTTTCCACCGGGCTCCGCTTTGCCCAGGTTACTCAATCAACTCGGAGCTTTCAGCTTAGCCCTTTTCCTTTCCTTTTCCTCGCCTTTCCACGGCACAAAATCAAATTTCATTTCCAGGGCTTTTAGTTTTACTTTGCTCGTGACACATTCCATCGACAAGTTCCCTCGCTGCAAGGACGAAAACAGCGACAATGCAAAGCGGTCATTAATCATTCGGGTTTCCTCTTCGAACTGTGGGTGGAAAATAGGGAAAAACAAGCAGGAAAAGGGCCGAGAAAAAAAGGAGCTGGGAAAAACTACGTGCTGGCTGAGCGTTGCCAGACCGTGATTGAAAACTAGATAATTTAACACGGCATGTGTTGATTGTTGCCGGCTTGCAGCGAGTGTGAAGGGCGAGCAAACAAACTGCGGGCATTTAAATTCAAATTGGTTCAGTGGGCAATGCAGGCAGGACTAGGACCCCCTGGCCGAAAAAGGGTTACACGCGGTGCAGGAAATCAAATGTTAATCCGGGAAATTAGTCAGATAATTGACTAAGTGGAAAACAAATTCAAAGTGGTTGGTATTTGTATTGGAAAGGTAAGTTTTTCAGATAGAAATCACTTGTTAGTGGTGGTTTTACATTGCTATTTGTTTGTCGGTTCTAGTTAAAGTATTTTTATTTATAATAATATTACACTTATTTAGAAACAAGAAAGAGAGTAAAAAGCTAACAAGAAAGCCAGCTGATTATGAAAGTCGAGGCTTTTATATCCTTAGAATCAATACCCTAAAAACGATCATAACGACAGACAAACAGCCAAAAATTCATATTAAATTATATTTTTTATTTGTCAAATAAATGTAAATCATAAACTTCATAAATAATGAATCGTGTAGCAATTAACACTAGTTATAATTAATATTTAGGGGTATAATACAACCAAAAGAAAAATCCACGTAAATATTACGAGTCATGTGTTATGGAAAAATGGTCGCCAGATGAATCACTTCAATTAATTGGCATCTAGATGCACGCCCTCGTAAGAGTACGTGCATATGAGCCACGGCAATTAGTCGAGTGTCCAACTTGGACTCGTTTGATTAATAAGCGCCCTTACGGAGTTTTCCCGGCTTTTCTCTAACTTTTCTCCTTTTCTTTTTGCCCTTTTCTCTGCCCCCGGAAAACAAATTTGCCTTCATTCAACATTTGACGTATGCCGGGGATCTCGAATTAAAGCTGCTCAGATTTCGCAGCAAATGGCTCGCACACGGGGACGACGACGACGGGTCCGAGTCCAGTTCAGTCCACTTGAGCCCAAGCTGCTCCCCCAGTTTGTGCGCCACCACTTTCTCCACTTCAACTTCGGCGCTGGCTTTTGTCTCTGAGCGGCTTTTGTTTGTTGTGTAATCTATGCGCTCCATGGCACAGCTGTTTGTCCAGACGCCCCCGCACCTCTACCCATCCTGCTTACTGCTTCACGGCCCCAGGGAGGACCTCGCTTAGTGGGGCGAAGAAAAATGCCAACAATTAAGTGGCCAAGAGAGCGAGCCGCAATGTAGGCAATGCATTAATTTAATTAAAAGCGCTCGCCAAGCGGCGAAATTTGAAAATTGTGTAAATTCAACGTATTTAGAAAACACTCGAGAGCGTTTAGTGCCGGGCTAAGCCCACTGTATGCCATCCGTGACCCCCGTTTGGCCCCACGCCACTGGCCAAGACAAAGGTCAGTAGCCTTATCAGCCAGAAAGCTCTTTGGGGCTCTTTGGGGTTCTTGCTCTTCGCTGGCAGACTCTCTTCCAGTAGCCTCTCTTCGGCTCTCCTCCGATATGCAAGCGGTGGCTAATTAAAGGCAGCAGCAGCATCCCAAGAGCCGAGCGGAGACGAGCGTTTTTTGTTTACATTTCCCCAACGAGCATCCTGCTCTCCAGCCCTGCGCAGAAGCCACACAAAGCTCTTGTCCCAAAAAATAGAATCTGCCGAAGGCATCATCCCAAAAGCCGAAAGCCAACCCGAAGCCCGCTCGTTTTTGCAGTTCGTGCATCTGAGGGATACGCAGCATCCCACGGATTCATTTGGCTGCAGAACTCGCTCGTGTCAGGTTGTTCCAGCGGCTAAAAGGACGAACTAAAGTGGATTCCTTGTGGCCGTGTGACCAGGCTCTTTGTCCGTGTGTGTGTGTTGAGGCATCCCGCAATCAATACTCGGCGCTAAAGCAACAGCCGGCGGCCAGGCTTTAAGTTGAGCGATGATGACAGCTGCGGCGGCGGCCACTTAAAGTCGCCGGCGGCCAACAGAACCGGAAGCAGCTAAGCGGAAATTGGAAAACCCCAAGCCCCTGCATTTTGCCATGTAAGTAAGCGTGTTAAAATCATCCGTGTGTCGAGTGTGTGGAGCAGCGGCCAGTGTGTGTAGCATAATTTCGAGCTGAGTGTGGAAAATGTGCAGTGTGAGTGAGCCAGATGAATGAGTTCCCCCGGGGAAAACGTTTGTAATTCCAGCTCTGTGCCCGCAGGGGGAGTGACTTGTGCTAAATCAATTAAATGGCAGCTCCACCTCCTCCCCCCTGGCCCAGGGCACCATAAATTATCATCTATGACAGCCATAATCTGTTCACTTTCGCCGTTTTTTATGGCCTTCTTCTATATATTTTAAAGGAGATATTTATGAGCTGCCAAACGAGGGGAAAGAAAAGAAAGAAAAGTTTCAATATTTGCTGGAAAGTTTTCCACTTTTCTGCAGATTGTTATTTATTTGCCATCAATATTAGCATAATCAGGCCAAAAATAAAATGCCAAAGCATATGGTGGGACTGACAGTTGGGGAAAAGAAATGAATTAAATAAAAATAAACACACACACACACCACACCGAGGGGGAGGAAGGAAGCTTGGGGCGGGCAAACAAACGCGTGAGAAACCAAATTGAATTGAATTGCTTGACATGACGACAGTCCTCCTCCTCCTCTCGCAGAGCTCATTTCTCAGTGCTCGGCCGAGGCTTTTCGGTCTGGTTATGCCATTGAAATGGGCACTAGGCTGCAGGGGAAACGCCCCCACAGCCAGCCTCCCCACCACCCTCCAGCACACACACCCCCTGCACACACACACACACACACATACGACTGCTGTGGGGCTTCGTATGCGACTTTTGGGTAAAATTTTATAGCAATTTATTTGCTCTCCGCTGGCAAAAGGAAGTTCTCTGTGCGAATACATGTACGGGGGCCGCATCCTGCGGGATGAGGCAAGGGCGGGGGCGTGGCATCATTACAATTTGAAGCCACGCCTGGTCGTGCCTTCATTTTGGGTCCAGAAATAAATGCCTTTTGCACTTACACTTGTACACACACATATATATGTATATATAACCCGCCTGCATGTAGATGTACCCAGTGGCTCAGATACAAGGATATCGGGATGTGCCGGAATCCTGGCAGTAACCAGGCACATCATTACTTATTTATGATTATTTGATTGCACTGCCGTGAGTGTGTGTGCGAGTGCGGGTGCGGGTGTGTGTTCTGAGCTATTCAAATATTCAAAATAATATGCAGGCTGGGCAGATTTACCTTTTCCAAGGGGGTTCTTAACTATTTTAATTATAATAATCACTTATAGTGCATATTGAGTCAAGAAATGTTTGCTCAAGACCGAGAGATAAATAATTCAACATTTTTCGGTATTTACTCGGTTTAATATCAAAATGGAAAAGATATTTGCTAGGTTAAAATTGAAATACGCGATATTTGCATTGTATAAATTTTATAAAAGATAACTATTATAGTCAGAGTATTTCATGAATAAATATTTGAATGGAGAAATAGAGGAATGGATAGCTGGGTAAGCAGACATTCTGGACAAACGATAGTCGCCACTTGTTGATTGATTTTTATTTATTTATTGGCTGGCCGGCTGGCTGGCTGGCTGGCACATCCTCCTCGGTCATTTTTCGGAATTTTCACACATTTTATTCTCGGGGTCTCCCTCCCATTCTCATTCTCTGATTCCGATTTATTTGAATGGTAGAGAGAGCGGGTCACTTCCGCTGCCAGGCGGCGCTCGATAAGCCCTCATTATCATTTCCACGAGGGGCTGGCACAGACACATACATTTCGATAATGAAATGTCCGACATGCACCCGCACATACACACACACACACACTCTTTGGAACACACAACAAAGTGAGCTCATTGTGGCGGACGGAGATACACGCAGCACAGATTCGGATACAGATACTCGTGCAGCTACAGATACACAGATGGAGATACTCCACGCACTGATTTTCAGTTTGCTCTGCCAATTGTTGGCTGGCACGAACACCGCTCTAATCTCGGCTGCACACATTCGGATGTTGAGGCAGAGATACAGCTACAGCTACAGCTACAGATACATTCGGGCTGCTTGCATTTCAAATGCTCGACTGTGACGGAAATCGTTTATTAAACATTCAACTCTAGCCCGGGCGAACGGAGGCAACGGTTGCCCCTCTAGCAGCTCGATGTATGGCATTTCCATCTCGCAGCTCGTTTATTTCAATTACTTCATATCCACAGAACAGAGCAGAACAGCGACAGAGCGGCGAGCACTTCGCCGTCTCGTCTCTGCCAATTTTCCAATTGAATTGTCTTTAATATATTAATAATACTCTGTGGCTTCGCTTCGCTCTCTTGCTCGACGACTGCTGGTTTATTAGCAGGTCCTTGGCCGTGTCCTTGCCGCCTTCTAAGTCACTGCCTTGGGTGAGGCCCTCTGACTGCCGCGAATTAGTCACATTCGATTTAGCAGCTCGTTACAAGAGCCGCCAAAAACACGAAGCCAGAAAATCAGGAAAGCAGCCAAATAAGCCAAAATATGTTCACGCATCAACTAAATTAGCTTTTGGCTTCCAGTTTGGGGGGGAGTATAGCGGCTAGTAAAAGGAAATTATGGTTAAGTGGGCCCAAAGTCTGATTTGAGTGCTCATAAAATTTGCGGCTTTAACAGTCTGAAATAAAATTTATGGTAGGGATAGCTGTCCCCTGTTATAGTAAGCGAAATTGCTTTACTTATTATTACTATTTATATTGTCTTTAAAATATTAAGTTATTTAATTGTTTGTTTTGTAAATGTAGCCTGTAATGACTTATAATTTATAATTTTACCAATCTTATATATATTTTTCTATCAGTTATTTTCTATTTATTATTATAATTTTAAATTAGACATGTATACCCCAGGGACCAAAAATAAAGCTTATGTTTTTAAACCAATTTACTCAGATTATTTTTTTTGTTTTTCTTTTTCAAAAAGTTATAAACCAATTGGCCTTAAGTCTTCATCAATAAAAGGTTGTTTTTAGTTTTTCCATTTTATGGAAATAATAATAATCCTGTAGCTTAACAAACAAGGCTTGCATAATCATGAGGCATGAAACCCAAACGCATATTGTTAAAAGTCCAGCCGCAAGGGGAGGAGGGCCTCACAAGCCCGGAAAACCCGCAAACCCCTAAAAGCCGATGCTCATGCTAAACTAAATACCGTTATCGTTTAAAAAATTAAGAACAAGCTGCAGAAGCGGGATGGAAAAATGGAAAACTTTTCAAAACAAAACTGTGCGGTTTCACTTTGTTAACAGCTCAGAGAATGTTTGGCTCGGCTTGCCACGGGCTTCTAATTCCGGCAAGCGGAGGGAGAGGGAGACGAGGTCTGGCATATATATATAGGATATAGAATCCGGATCAGGAGCCGGACCAACAGCAGCCGCAAATAATGCAGACAATCTTTTAAAAGACCGCAAAGTTGCACGCCATGTGTGTGTGTGTATGTATTGGCATATTATGAATTTTCATAACTTTTCCCTGGAAAAATGTACGCTGCACGGCCAGTTACACTCCAACAGAGCACATAAGGGTGCGGGGAGACTAGGGAAAACATGGACCAAACTTTCGATATTTTATAGAATTTTTATAGGGGGCGGAGGGAGGTTGGAGGTAAGGCAAAGTTGAAACTAAAATATTTTGCCCAACTCACGTGGGAAAGATGAAAAAAACTGCAGTACGCAGGAGGTTGGAGGAGCGTGTGCACTGCATCAATAAATGGCCGCAGGGCGTTTTATTTGTTTGCCAGCTATCCTGTTTTTCCAGGTTCCCCTGCTTTTCCACTTTTCCGCAGATTTTCCCTTATGCCCAGCCTCTTGCACTTGACTTTGTCTTATGTTGCCAGTTGATTTCTCGGGGCGTTTAAACATCAAACAACTTCTGACGTGCCTTTGCATAATCCTGGCGCGTCCTCTTTGCTTTTCGGTCAGCAGGAGCAGCAGCAGCAGCAGCAGCAACAGCAGCAGTTGGAGCACGTCCTGTATGTTGCCTTTGTTGCCTCTGTTTCCGCCTCGGCTTTAATCATATTTCCATCGGGCACACACTGTGCATATTGAACAGCCCGCCACAGCCACCGTTGAAGCTCTCTCGCAAATATTTCCCCGACTTTTTGTCAACTTTTTGTGCGGGATAATTTTTTAATCTCCGCAAAAAAAAAAGGATGCAGCTGCATCGCTGCAGCCATCAGAATGTGAATGTCCTCGACGGAGGCGCCACACCGAATGCTGGCTCCTGGCTTTATGCTGGCGAGTGTGGCACGTACTCGACGATGACTTGGCAGCTCAACCGGGGATCACGCCCACAGTTTTACTTTGCCATCTACACTTGTAGGAAAAGGATTTGTTTTCTAAATAATATTTAATGAAATTTTATATCCTTTAATCTCTTTTAAAAACGGCAAGAAAAATTGTAAAAACTACTATTATAAATACCTGACTAAAGACGGTGTCTTTAAAATATTCGTTTAATTACTCACATAAGTCTGGAAAATTTATTTGGGAAATGCCTCACATTTTCTAAAAATGAATCTCTGTGTAATACTTGACTTTTCCTTGCTCCGTTCTCTATGCTTTTTATGCTCTTCGATGTTTGTTTTTCTTTCCATTAGGTGGACAAATCGCCTCAAGTATTTAAGCTGCCGCCAAGCGCCACCCCCTTTATTCGTACATTTCCGCTGGCGGATGTTGGGGCGAGTTTCAAGTAAATTAACGTTAATTAACGGAAGTTGGCCGACAGAGCGCCACCACCTGGATGGCTGGCTGGCTGACTGGCTGGCGGGAGAATGCGTAATGGCGCGTTTGCTCATTTGCCTTGAGGTTGACAAATTAGTTGAAAGAGAGGGCTTTTCAAGGGGGTTTTCCAAAGGGGCTGGTGTAAGTTCCGGCAGCACATGGCCATGGTTCAGGGATCGAGACTTGGCTTTTGCCATTTTGGGCGCAATCCTCATACCCAGCATCCTTTGCATCCGCAACACATACTCGTAGTCGCACTCGCACTCGCACTCGTACTCACACTGGCATATTCAATGCCCACTCAAGACAATGGGAACTTATAGCATGCTTCAGATACTGCTGCCACGCCCCTTTCAATGGGCGGCGGGGCAAACACAATGGCGACAAACAATTGAAATCTGTGCGCTTTGTTTTAGGCCACCGCATCCACGCTCGGCAACCTTTTTGGGTTTGTCCTTGCCAGCCAGCCGGGGGTTGTCTTCTCCTCATCCACATCCTTGAAATTTTTTTTGGCACAGTGGCCAGCAGTCCGGCAATTTGTTGGCAAAAAAGTAGAAATTTGTACAGATTTTAATTAAGGCCGCAAGGAGACAGGACAGAACTGAGTGTAAAAAGGACGAGTGACGAAGGACAATCATAATTGCGGAAGCCAGCAGCCAAGAGGGTTGAGTCGTCGTCTCTCCAGTCTCAAAGCAAATGAAAAGCGTAAAAGAATTACTCGTATTTTGAAGAATCGCTAAAAAGCAAACGCCGGGCAAACAATGCCCCCGGAATGCCAGGCTTCCCCTCGTTTTATTTTATTTTTTTCTTTTTTTTTGCCCTAAAATCCATTGAAACGACACGGGATTTGTGTATGAGAAATTAATTATCGCATAATTTTATGGCTCACTGACATCTGAAGAGTTTCATTTACCACTTTTTGACAGATTTCGTTCGCTGAGCCTTTGGCACTGCATTCTTTGTGTCGCCACTTCCCCCGGCCTCCCTCCTGGCTTCCTGATTGATTGGTGCAGTTTTAAGGGTAAGCCCTTTTCGCAGAGGCTGTAACCGGGTTAAGGGTTCTCAGCACGGCAAACAGTGTAAAAGCTTTCGGGTTCCAAAAGGGCAAGTCTTAATGGGTCGTAGAGAATTCAATTCGTTTTGAGGTTGTTTTTAGGGTGAAAGTTCCGCACGATTTAACGAAGTTTTGAATCAAATAACTCGGTGGTAATAGAGAAATTGAAGCAAGAAGGGAATATCATTATTTTGAATATTTTAATTAAATTTGGATAGTACAAAGTTTTAGTATTTTCGAATCTCATACAAAATGAAATAACATTAATTGTGAGTTCTTAAATCACCAAATACTCCCCTAAAACTTCAGCTCCCTGACCTTATTCCGAGGAAACCATAAACGTGGCCCTCGAAAATATCAAATTTAATCCAACATTTTCCCCCAGGGGTTTCTCCGTCTTGAGTGGGTTTCTTCCTTTGAGTGATTCGTGGTGTAGTTTCGGGATATAATGGTTACTTGAAATTCCAAACGCACAAACCATCCACGCCCACGCTGCTCGATTTCGGGGCCATTATCTGAATTTGTTTGTAAATCATTGCCAAATGTTAATTCAATGGTTCAATCACTGCCAGGACGCGATGTTCCCGATGCTCCCTTTTTGCTCGAAGGAAGCGGAGCACATCCCAAGTTCAATGCCAAGTGGTTGGAGGGGTTGCTCGTCCGTTGGCTGCCCTTGTTTCCCTCCCTCCTTCTCTGGTCCACAGTATAGTCTCACTCGCCTTCTTTCTTTTCGCTGGTTTTATTGTTGTACTCATATTCCTACTTGATCTGTTTGCCGTTTGGCGTGCACTGGGAGAAATCGATTATAATAATAAAATAAAAATAATCTTAACTAATCTGAAATAAAATATAATATTGTACAAAATATATATTAGAAACTTTGGCATAAATTAGATAAAAATTGGTACTTAAAATGGCCACTTCTTAAATTATTTAGGTGATTATTTTTTCTCTGTGTAGGAATGGCGAATAAAAGAATGCCAAAGTGCTCCATGCTGGTAGCTGCTCGGTGGGTGTGTGTGTGTGTGTGTGTGTATCGCGATATTCAACAGATGTTGTAATTGCTCATAAAACTTGATGACGCTGCCCCATTTGAAAGCAGAGCAAGATGAAGACGGAGAAGAAGAATAGCGGCAAACGGTTGCATACATATGTCAGTTCCATCTTCCTTTTCCTATTCTTCTTCATCATCTACGCCTCCGTCTCATGGATATAATTTATATTTAAAGACGTATGAAAGAGCAGGGCAAAGCAACAGCGGGCAGCTTGACATCAGCATTCATACGTCACACTCTGGATGGGGATAAGGCAGTGGGGTGAAAGAGGAGAAAGAGAGAAATTTGCATATGCTGATGCTCAGACTTCTCATCTTTGCTCCGCTTCCTTTGGACTGCTCTTCGCCTTTTTCCGTTTTATTTCAAATATTTAGCTGCGCGCTCAGCAAACTTTTTTCTGTCGACTAATTTTTATGCACCGAGAGTCCCTGTCCCTGTCCCTGTACCACCCCCCTCCTACTTTTGAGCATTTCGCATGCTGTGACGCAAACAAAAGGATTTTCGTGGGCAAATCCCAGGGTCCAAAAAATAAAAATAAAGAAAACATGCCATTGACATGTGTTTTGCAAATGTTGTTGGCATTTTCCCTGTGCCTCTCACCGTTTTATTTTTTGCACATTTCTTTGGCGCGTTTTCTTGAGCTAAAAATCGTGTTCTAATGCACGATTTAAAAGCAATGAAAACGAGAAGAATTATGAATAATGGAGTCAGGCCATCCCTCTCTGCCAACGATCACTGATAAGCGGTGAGTGAGGCGACCGTTATGGAAGCGAGACACCCGCAATCTCTCTTTAGTACGCTCTCTCTTTGTAATTTTCAGTGTTGGCAGTTTCGATATTTTAAATCTAAAATTTTCTTTTTTAACATTATTGAAGAAAAATTTACAAATATGAAAATCGAAATATTCGAGTAGTATATTTTTTACATTTTTAAAATTTAATTTCATAAATAATTCTTTCTTTTAAGCTCGGAGCTCGAGTGTAAAAATATATTTATGTACCTTAACGAAGCTATATCAAAAAATCATAAAATAAATCAACAAAAATTTAATGTATATCTCTTAAAAAATAATATAAATTATTTTAATACTCTTCGTTTTTAATTTTATCCTTCCTCCCCAAAAACTATAGCTATTTCCCATACAAAATTTGAGCAGCACTGCTGCGTTCCTTCTTCTGTTTCAACTATACAATTTTCGCTCGTTTCTTTTGCCTTTCACAGTTGTGCGCCGCACAGTTGCTCTTCATCAGTGGTGGAGAACGGAACGAAGCACAGCGGAATGAATCGGGAAATCTCGAATCTGGGTGAAGGCCCCAGGATGTGTGGGAAGAGTGTTGGAAGAGCTCCAAAACAGCCACTCGAGTGCTGCCAAGTTCGGGCGATAAAGCCTTATCAGTGGGCCACATAATTGCCCTCGACGAACAGCCAACCCGTTGCCGCCCCTCGAATGGAAAACATCCAACCGACAATTAGGCGATCCGCGTTCGTTAATTGAATTGTTTAAAGGCAAACCGATCGGTGGAAAGCGAAAGCGAACTGAAGAATTGGAGAAATGGTAATGGAAATGGAACTGCGACTGGACTTATGGATTTTCCCTCGGGTGAGTTGCGCTACGGATCCAAGGGTCCGCGGTTTACTCATCGCCGTCGTAATTTAAGACCTGCCACATGGCCACGTATACGCATACACGGACAGTACAAACAAAGTGCGAGTAATACCAAAAATACATACGCTTATCGCCCTACAAATTGCTCAGCGAGCTGATAAGAACGCCACATAACAGAGCAGCGAACAGAACCGAACACCGAACAGAAAGCCTGTACAAAGAAAACGCACAGATAAAGAGCGAGGAGGAGGAAGGGGATTGAATATGTCATTGTACCGCCTGCTGTTTGTGACGTAGCGGTGTCTTATCTACGGAGAGATCTTTCTCGGGGATCCTTTTAAAATAGTCTACTCAGAAAAAGGGGCATTACTTAAGGTACACGGAAAAAAATCTATGCTTTTACAAAGCAACTGAAAGGAAAGTGAAAGTTAAAGATCTCTGAGATACATTTCCGAATAACTTAACAACAGCGTTTTTCGTATTATCTAATTTCAATTTAAAAAGCATGAGTATTTTGTTTACTCTTAAGAAATGACGCACATTTATATACCTCGAAAAGCTAATGGGCTTTTCCTCAGTGCTTATTAATTTTTCACGACATAAGCAAGACAGTTGCTACCAAAACATTAAAATGGTATTACTTCCTTTGAAAATATATTTCATATAAAATTTCCACTCTACTTCAAAGACATTAGCTTTAATTTTCGGCCATCTGAAGGATGTCACATCCTGTTTCACATTTCTGCTCATTAGCGCCTTAAGCAAACACTACTTTGTCTGGAGATACGTATCTCGCATCCTTGGGAAACAGGATATTCTGGTTTCTGGTCGCGAAAAGAGTGTTGTTAGTTGAACTTTGAACCGAGCTAA
The DNA here is from genome assembly GCA_018905715.1 of Drosophila lini. NCBI lineage: Eukaryota > Metazoa > Arthropoda > Insecta > Diptera > Drosophilidae > Drosophila > Drosophila lini. The sequence continues at coordinate 42,774 of JAEIIL010024581.1, read as the reverse complement.
GTTCTCGACCGCAAACATTGAGCATAACCAGACCAGTTCCTCTCAAACTGTGTACTTTTTCGGTTGAATTTCGCTTTTCCCTCGCTCGGCTCTTGTGTCATAAATTTCGCTTTTATCATATTATTTAATTTTTGTTGTGTCTGCTTTGTGTTCCCTCTTTGCTGAGCGAAAAAAACAGAAAACGAGAACTGTGAGATACACACAACAAACATTCGGGCAAACAGATACGAAAACATGCACAGATACGGATAGAGGAGTACCAACACATGCCCCAGTGGGAGCCGCGAGTGTATCTGTAGCTGTATCTGTGTATCTATGCGGCGGTATCTGTATCCACGTATCTGTGTGTGCATGCCAGAGCAATAACAGTTAATTTATTCCAATTAAGGGATTTTCCTGTTGAACATGCGACTCTGCTGCGAGACCCGACCCGCCTCCCCGCCTGCGACGCCACCCCTTGGCTTCGGCTACCTTGCCGAAATGAAATTGTTGAGCCAACGCTCTCTATATAGTATCTCACCTCTTTTTTTCATCTATTTGTTTTTTGCCTGCCAGCGCTTTTTTCCCTGAATTGTTTGCCCGCCCCCGGGGACACTCTGCTGTTGTCTGTTTGTTGTTAGTTCTGTTGTTTTGGGAGAGTCACATTTTTTCATTACATTACGCAGGAGCAGGCAGAGTGGAAAAAATTAGCAACATGTCGCACGTTTTTTCCATAGAATCCTGCGGGATTTGCCGTCAGCTTTGTCCTTGTGCTAATTTCGTGAGCCGTTCAGCCCCCCAGCTAATTTTGTTTATATTTTCATTTATTTTCCACACTCACTCGCCCTCGCCCTCAGCTCCCCAACATCCATCAGCACGCGGGGCAAACATTTTAATAAATTCCCCCGCCAAAGCCAAAACAATTTCCAAATAGCTCAAAAGAGTTGCGATGTTCGAGCGGTTCTGGAGGGGAAGCGGAAGCGAAATTTATGCGCACATTGAACGCATTGGCCCCGCAACCCACACAACACACTCGCTCACACACACTCATTGCTTCGATTATTAAAATTCTAATTGAAATTCAAATGCGCGACGTTGTTGCCCGTCGCTTATCGCTTAAGTGTCCGCGTCGCCGTCGTTCTACATATATTCCCTAGTCCCCACTCCATGTGCTCCATGCCCCATGCCCCCGTGTCCCGTATCCCGTGCCTCATATATACATACATATATATATCCCCATTGTTGCTAACCCCCCCTTCCTTATAAACATGGCCCCGTTTTGTGCGGACGCCACTGAGCCTCTGGCTTCCGCTATGCGGGCTATGCCAGGAAGTGGACAGTTAAGCAGCAACTCGGCCCAACTCAAATATGGGATATGGGTATAGATAGGGGGGGCATTACTTCAGGGGCAGGAGGGCCTGTTAGGTGAAAGAGTTTTATGGGCAATGCCAAAAACGATGGGGCTGTCCCTTTTTGAAAATACAACACACTGGCAAATAAGTTCTAAAGAAAAAGTTCTAAGAAAAGTGAAATTCTATAAATAAGTTTCATATAAATGATTTTTTAATTACTGACTCACATAAATCATTCTCTAAAAATATGTTTTGTAACTGGGATATTTACAAATAAACTTGGAAAACTACAGTTTAAACCTCAAATAGCAGAAACATTTGTTTAAATTCTTAATAAATAGTAATAGTTCTTGACATTCAATGCCATAATTAATATAGATTTAATTAAAATTGTAAAAACCACTAAACGCCAATCACAATTACACTGACAGAAGTTCTACAAAGCGAAATTAATTCTTGAATATGTATTTAGACAAGACGCTTAGACGATTAGTACATTCCTTACCACCGAATTCAAGGGATTTTACAGTCCAGAAATTCTTATTTAAAATTAGATTTTGGAAACCTTCTTCTAATAATTTCTGGTTTCAGTGCAATTCTATACCTTTTCTGTGACATTCCTCCCCAGTGATTTCTTCATTTGGTTGTCGCATCATTTAATGCAATTAATCAAATTTGGCCTGGTCATGCGTGTGTGGCCGGGCAATCTAGACGGGACAACGTCTTCTACCATGTAATCTGTCAAATTACCCATGCAAATCCAAGGAGCGAGCAAACCGAGTGAGGATCTCACATGTAACTGGGGCTGCGGTTCATCCTGTTGGATGTTTGGTGGTTGCTACGGCTTCTTCGTCCTGCCATCAATTAAATTGACTTTGCAATGATTAATTAGCGTCTCGAACCGGAGCACATAGGGGTATAGAAGGGGACGGACTTATGCTGGGCTAGGCTGGAAAACATTTCCAATTGATTGGCATTTTCTCGGGGAAGGCATTTGGTAGGCAAATGAGTGAGCTCAGTTGAGCGGCGGCATCAATTATGCAGTCCGTTGGAGCGGCAGCGGAGTGGCCAAAACAATGCCCTTCAATTGATGTCACCCGGCCCGGGGTTATCTGCAACTGCAGCTCTATATTTTATCGCCTTTTCCGCTCTTTTTTTATATTCTTTCTTTTTTTATTTTATTTCCCGCTCGAAATACCCGCACACTCAATCCTGACTTATTTGCATACATGCGCTAACCGACGGTCTTATCAGCGAGCATACCAATCGCAAACACAAAACTCCCCGAGCGGCGACTGAAAATCTTGGGAATTGGCATTTAATCTCAATTCAAAGAACCAAAATGGAGACGGGGGAAAACACCAGAAATGCGATTCCCTCACACATTCCATGGCATTTCTGCTGACTGCAAAAAATAATAAACTAAACGAGAGCGCGACAAAGTTGCCCGAATAAATACGATCCGGAATATTGCACAAATTCGCAAATTCGATTTAAATTTGAATTTGGTTTTGAGTTCGCAGCTTAACCTTATCTGGCATCAAGCATAGTAATCATGATCATCATCAAACTCCGGGGCAATTGCGCGTTTCCGGAGCATTTTGTGGCATTTATGATTTAATGTTAATTACACGAATATTGCAACTGCAACAATGGCAACAACAACTTCCGTTGATTTGGTTTTGTGGCTTGCTTATTGAATATTTTGAACGCCATAGCAAAGTTATACTTAATTAAACAACAAACAAAATGCCAAAGAACCGAAAGGGGGAAGTGGGGGAATTGTTTGTGAAAATATACGAAACGAAACGAAAACAATTACATATGCATGGCATAATTTATGAGCGTTTTGTGTAATTGGAAAATGTTAATAGTTGTCCATAAACAAATTTCAAGCCCATCGACCAGCGGATTGCGATTGGCGTTGCTTTTTGTAGCTGTCCCTGGCTTTTTGCTAATTAAATGCAAATATTTCCTCCTCTTCCCCCCTCTCTCCAGCTGTATATCGCTTCCACCATTTCGTAAATCCTTTCCAATTCAGTTGAGCCAAAATGTATCTAAATCTCGATATGTATCTGTGTATCTGTGAGCGGCCTGACCGCTTCTCCGTCTGCATTTCCAATTTGCATTTGATTTTATATTTATGACATTTGTCTCGCTTTGCGTCTCTCTCACTCTCTCGGGTTCTCTCTCACTCTCTCAGCCATTGTAGTTTTGTGGCCGGGGCTAAACGCTTCACTTGATTGTTTTGATTTCCACATTTCGTAGCATTTGGAACGATTTTGTGCACGGCTCGGTATTTGCATGCCAAATTCATTTCAAATGCGAGCACATTTGCATACACAACACAGACACAGAAGCACACACAGCGCATCGCACATCGCACACCATCCATTCATATGAAAATATACGTGTGTGAGATGTCAACAGGCCATGTCCATTTTGGCCTACGCACTTACGTATGAACAACACCATCTCCCAGACCCCAGACCCCATTTCCCATTCATTCACAGGCCCATCTCCATACCCATCCCAATGGATATATGGCCCATAGCCCTGCCCATCATCATCATCACAGTCACCGGAAAAGCTTGCAAATTGATTCGAGCATATTTCATTTCGGATTTTCAACTCATCAACCGATTTTTATCTTCACCTGCGTACGATTGGCATTCCTTTGGCCAACAAATTCCCCATTTACATGCAGGTAAAACTCAAATAAATATTAACTTGTTGTTTGCCCAAAACTCTACGCATTGGTGAGGGAAAAAACGTACTAAAAAGGAAAACGAAAACAAATTTTTATTCATAATTGCTGGCCGAGTTTGTTTGGACATGATTCACGCCAAAGATGGGAAATACATGTGTATTTATGCCTAGACACATTGCATTTCAATGCTATTAAGTTATTGCCAATTTAAATATTTGTTTGGCTTTAAAGGCAGCTTAGGAAATTGACAAATTTTGATGAGTTTGCTTTCAAAGGATGCCAGGCTTTCTTTTAATAGCTTAAAATATTTCTAAGAAATCAGTTTCCATTATTAAATATTATTTTCTATTGCAAAACTATCAACTTCTGCTTAATTTCAGCCGTCACTGCATATTGCTTTAATGAAAATCTGCTCAAAACGTCACTATTTGCTTACACAAATCGTTTATAATTCATCAAAAAATAGTTGTGTATTTACCATATTTACTGCACTGAAAACTTTCCAAACTTTCCGCCGGCAACTCCATTGAACCAAAGCCAGGCAGGCAGGCAAAAGTTACCATGAAAACCAGCACAAAGCCAGACCGCACTGTGGGAGTGGGGGAGCAGGAGGAGGCGGAGGCATTGCCTATTCAAAATGCAAAATGGCAAGCGTAAAATTGTTTCAATATTCATAACGTTGGCGCTAAATGCTCGATTTTCCAGTCATAGTGGGCGAGCAAACTAAGAACTCCGAAAACGGAAGCGCATAAAAAGCCAGTATTCGATGTCACAGGCCCATGAATGTTGACACTCTCGCTCCGGCATGCTGGGAAATTTAAAGCACCTGTGCGCAACCGGGCTGTTCTGCCTTTGGCAGGCCCGATAACGCAGTAGGTGCCGTGTCGTCCTGCGTGTCCTGGCCGGTGGCGATAGCAAACGATCCGACCCCAGCACAGCCCGGCCCGGTCTGGCCCGGCCTGGCCAATTGCCATTATTGGTTAGCCAAAGCGGCAGCCGCACGACCCAGATGCAAACAATGGCCCCCACTCTTCAGGATTCTGGCCATGTCCTGTGTGTCCACACCGAACCGAGCCATGGCACACACATAAAAAGCGCATAAAAGCCGATAAGCGACATTTATGCGGCCAAAACTCTCACAGGAATAGGCCATCGCCATGGCCATCTCTCTGGCTCCTTCTTTGCTCCTTTGCTCTTTCACTTTTCGTGTAAATTTCGGCACTAAGCAAAAATTGAATATTTTTCGGCCGAATTCGGTGAGGCGCTAATTGAAAACGACAGACAAGTTTCAGACGTTACAGCAGGCAGCCAGCTCCTCCGGGTAAGCGCTTTAACTTCCGCCGGAAGATTTTATGCGCGTCGAGGAGCTGCTGCTATGCTACAACGGAGTTGCCGAAGTGGGACGCAAAAAGGGCGAACATCCTTGCCATGCATCAGCGAGCTGTGAGCATGTTTGCGCCGAAGATTAAAAGCATGTGTCCGGTTTTATGTGCCACGCCCACTGCCAGCTTCCAGTTGCCGCATAACTCCATGCCCGTCGCTCCATCCTCCCCCCCGCAGAGTGTCTGTAGTAGGGGCGGAATTTATAACCGTAAAAGTGCAACAGTGAAAAAAGCAGAGTATGGCAGGGAGGTAAACCAGCTGGCTTGGTTATACATGGCAGCAGCGTTTTACGGGGCAGAGATAAGTCCTCTGGCATCCTTTTTGGCATGGCACAGACACTGGCAGGAGCATCAGGACCTGCAGAAGCCAGAGTAGCTGCGCGTTTTGTTGCATAGTTTTGATTTATTGCAGAGCAACAACGGCTACAGCAAATTCCATTTGAAAATTCATAACGTGCAGCGCCGAGACAGCGACAGAGAGAGCGCTCTCTCTACGTGAATGGCATGGAAGGTGAGCCCTCGGTCGGGATCCTGCAACTGGCACTAGTTTATATCCGCAATATCAGGGGCATTATATTACCAGAGACAGGTCGGGCCTGGGAGTTGGACTCAAAGCTAATTTCGAATGCCGCGCTTGGCTGCTGCTGCTGCTATTGCTGCCTTGAATGTGATTTGGAAATTCCCGGGACCACTTGAAATCGAAAACCAACTAAAACTAAATCCGGATCAAATGGAGAATGGGTCCTTGAACTGGGGGGTAAATCAATTAGCGAGTTTCCAACTAAAAGCGTTTGGAAAATATTTCAAAAGGGCTAAACGAATGCGCCAAAAAAAGAGCCTCTTCTCGAGTTCCCCTGATTGTTGAATTATTTATACGGTCTATATGTACGTACATTTGTGTGCTTAGTTGATTTATATACATATGCGTTATGCAAATGAATTATGCACATGAGTTAGCAGCCGGCAGTTGAAGGCTCCTCTTCTCGGCGCCTTTTAGTTTTTGGCTTTTCATTTGCAGCCCCGCCAGCTGCTGTTTAACACCTTCTTGCCCCGCGCCTCCTCCAAAAACAAAAAACCATGGAAAACATTTTGTCAGCCGTTTAACCAGTTTTTGTTGGCAACTTTTTACAGATCCGCAAATGATTGATGGACATCTGAGGGCCAATATCATCATCGATGTATGTGGGGTGAGTATCGCAGTTTTCAGTTCAAGTGAAAAGTGTTTTAAATTGGCAAAAGGAAAGCGAGGCTAACCCTGGATAATGGGGGTTGGCCGGTGCATTCGTACCCTTATCATTCTCTCGCCCCGTGTGCGTAATGAGACAACTGGACGGAGAACTGATAAGGGCTCGTATCACCGATTCATCAAGCTGTTGCCACGAGGAAATCCCTGCAAATTACCCGTTCCGGACCAGGATTAAAACCACGATGAGCAGAAGCACAGTACCTGAAATGGAATTAAATAAAATGTGGAATATGGACAAGTTTGCAGTGAAGCGTGGACGGAAAACAAACTGGAGGATACTCGGAGTTGGAATCCCTGCAAATCCCTCAATTCCCATGTGTGTATGTGTCGGAAAATCATTTTCAAATTAGCAGCTAACGTTGCACAAAAATTACCCAACTGCTGTCGCCGCTGATGGTTTCATTCTTTCTGCCAGACTAAATTGCAAATTGAACGTGTGCTGAAATGAAATTAAATTGTTGATAGTGCTCATCCCATCGCCTCGTCCGATGTGCATGTATGTATTTTATGTTTGGGAAATAATTTCATCAAGCTGCGATATTTAAACATTTACATTGCGTTTTGTGGTTGCGGAATTAATTAATTGCTCTTTGCCATCCATGCAATACCAAAAGTATTTACCAAAATTCAATATTGTCATCGCCAGGAGCAGGGAACCTGGCCGGAATACGTTGATCTATTTATCTCCCACGGGTAAACACTGCAGCAGCGAGAGAGCCGTGTTTATGGTAAAGCAATTATCGGTATTTTATTGGAATCCTTGTGGAGTCAAAGTTGGTTTCTGTTTTTTTTTCATCGTTATTATTATTATTTTTTGTATTGGAGTCTGGCCACAAGTGCCACAGGCAGCATGTTTGGCGGATGGAGGTGTTTATCTACAATTATCCAATAAATATATGTTTTTTTTTTCTTTGGTAAACCGAAGGGAAAGATTTAAAAATAAATATTTTGAAATCAATTAAAACAAGTATTTAAGGCAGATATATGAAATAAGGATAATGTAACAATAAGGTAAAGTTATAACTGAAATCTGTTAAAAAATGAGGTCTTGTTATTAACTATTAGCTTATTCAGCAAACTATCTGTGGTAGTTAAAAACAAAATGACCTTGCTAATATCTCTTAAACATTTAAATAAAATTGCAGAATTAATGATCAGCCTGAAAAATGTTGACAGAAAGAACTTAAAGCCACAAACTGCTCTGGCCAGAGGACCATCAATCATTTACGATAATTTAATGCTTGTAAGAAGTAGGATGCTCGTACGAGCACTGCCAGGGATCCATAGAATTGGTTAAATTACACTCAGCCACAGGACTGTCGCCGAGGAAGAGCTTTTGACGAGAGGCAGGACCTCGGCTCGCCAGCGGCCACCATCATCATCATCATCTCCTGGCGGGTAATTAAGTTCCACTCAGCGGGCAGTGCCACATTCTTTATGGGGTTAATCTATCAGCGAGTGGCAGTTATGCCCCATCCGCCGCACACACACACACACACACACACACATCTCGCTCCCGCTTTAATTATCAACAATGAGGAGGGACGACCAATAACTGTGCGCCGTTATTCCCTGCGGTGACATTGCAGACGCTTTAATAAACAAACCATCGGCACTTAAGGAATAAGCAAAATACACATTAAATGTCCGGGGCCCGAAACAGAGCAGAAATTGAGCCAGAACCAGAACCGGAATAAGTACAAGTACTGCAAAGACTAGGGTAGGGGCAGGACCAAGAACAGGAGCGGCAATCAGCGAGGGCAGCTGGAATTATGGCAGAGCACAGAGCATCGAATCAGGCGGAATCAGGAGAAGGAATCAAGAGGCATCGGGCATTGAGGAATCAGGGTCCAAGGACCCAGGACCAAGCAACTGCTGGCAAGGGGCGAAAAAACAATCCAACATTCATTTATTATTTAATACGAAAACGCAATTCGTGCATTCACCTGGAAACCATCAACAAACGTCACCAGCGGGAATACTTTTGCTCCTTCAAGCACTCACACACACACACGCGAGCCCGGGAGGATTGCGCGCTCACACAGATGCGGGGATACAGCTGCAGATACAGATACAAATACAGATACAGATACAGATACAGATACACACGGCAAATAGTTGGCAAGTTCGAGTGGCTGCGGCTGCCTGAAGGCCCAGGACGCGGCACGAAGGACGCGGAGCACGCAGCCAAGCATAACGGTAAACCAAGCTGACGTTAACTGGCAAGGCGATAAAGCAGCAACACACACCCACATATACACACGTACACAGTTACCAGGACACGGGAGCAAAAGTCTCAGACAGAAACGGACACACACAAATGAAATTCAAGCAAATTGAAATTTTATTTCAGCAAATGTCTTGCTCTTTACGCTCTGCGGCTGTCTACCTCTGTTTCATGCACGCAAAAAAAAAAAATATAGAAAATAAAATATAGATAACAATAAAAAATATATATTTAAAATATATTTCAAATAAAGCTTTGTGCGATTTAACTGGCGAATCTAAGAAACACTTTCTTTACATACAAAATATTTTCTGAATAAAAATAATAAAATTAACTTTCTAAAAAGTCTATAAATATAACTACTTTTATTTACTTAAATCCAAACAGGAATTAGATTTCTGATTAATATTTTATTGTTAATATTGTTTCTAGACCATTCCCCACTTATTTTTTTAAGCGTATTCATCCGAAAGGACTCATCCACCCACTCAAACTTGCACCGAATCACCCCTTGATGTCCTGTCTGGCACTCTGGAACTCCTTGGTTTCGTTGGTCATCCTTAAGTTGCGCGATTTGTTGCACTTTTCAATTTAGATAAATTAAAAACAATGCCACAGAAACTTTGATGTGCTTGCGGTAAATGTTAAATGTTTGCCAAGAATCAAACTTGAGAGTTGCACCGCCACTGCCGCCAAGGAGGGATGCCGACACTTTGTGGACCCAACTTGTAATCGCCCGGGAATTGTGCACTTTTGTTTGTTCTTTCGCTTCGTTCCGTTCTCTGTTCTCGATTCTCCGTTTGTTTATTGCAGTTCGGGGGCCTGGGGTCGGGCTGGGGGAGGGGATGGAGGTCGAGAGATACGTGCAATCGATGCTGCCGGCAATTCAAGTGAAAACGGCGAAGGATCCCCATCCTAAGCTGCAGCTGGAATCCGGGAGAGAAACGATGCGACTGGGGCCTGGAGTCGCGTGAGGAATTCCTCCAGGTGTTGCTGTTGTCTCTCAATTGAAAGTGCTGCCAGGTCCCGCGGGACCCACAAGTTGCCGAGCAAATAAAGGAGTCCTGGTCCAGGGCGAGGCGAGCCGAACTCGAGGCAAATATCAAGAGGAAGCCGGGGCATTGCTCATACGCCAGGTAAGCCCGTCTGTTCGGCTTAATCGATGGAGGGCACACACGAGTGAGCAGCAGCAGCAGCAGCAGGAGATAGTCGATAGTCCTGCTATCCTTGGTCCTGGCGACTTAGCAGCGAATAATGAACTCAGCAGGCGGCCTTTAATAACGAGCTGCCAGGCCTTTCGCTTTAACAGATCGATTGCAACCACTAACCTGCTAACCGGGCCCACACGGCGGATGCGGAACCTGCACTCTGCACTCTGCACCAAGACAGACACAAAGCCATTGAATATTTATGGCATTGCCCCGGCGGATTATGCGGCTAAAACTTTAGCAACTTTGCACACTCGCACCGGGGCAAACGTAAGCGGAAAACGCAAGTAACTGGCAAATGAAATGCAATTTGGTTTATGAACTCCGCGCAATGCAGGCCAAAAGGTGCCGAGATTTAGCCACTGCCAAAATGAACTTGGCGCCAGTTTCAGTTAGTTTCAGCCACTTGCCGCCGCTCGTTTTCTACTTCCCCGGCCATTTTCATTTCCATTTCTATTTCTATATCTAGGCAGCGGCAGCGACATCGAAGCTGTCAGGACATTGCGACCACTTTGCGTCACATTCACAAACAGCGAGCTGCATGTTTATTTCTGGCTGTGACTTGGCAAGGATACGATGGCCTTTTTTTCATGCAAATCGTTGAAGGCAAATAAATAAATATGAGAAACTTATGAATTTCTAAGCACAAAGACGACAACTCACAGGTTATTTAACCCACCCTTCGGTTTATTGGCGAAATAAATAATGCATGCACAATTAAAACTCTCCATCGTTAAGCTCTGTGAATTATTAAGAACGCAAATGATGGCCAATAGAGCGAATTATTTAAATCCCCAAAACGATTTCAAAGAAGTGTATAATTTCCTTTGCAAAGTCTCTAATTCCGCAGCTTAAATTAATTGATTTTCGAGAGGAATTTCAATTTAAATAACCATCACAAAATGGCAGAAATTAAAGCTATAGAAATCGTATGACATTTTCAATAACATTATCTAATCAGCCAATTAACCTTCAGTGTTAGAGGCGTAATTTATGCAGCTAATTAAATGTCCGCTGATGTCCCTGTTCACCATTTTTGGGCCAATGGCTAATGGCTATTATTAGACCATATTAAAATAGCAGCATTGAATGGCTTTAAAATAAATTCAAGTTAAGAATTTTACCCCTTTTAAAGGGAAATCGCGACAAACTCAAATCTGCGGGGAGAGGTCCTTGCAAAGTTGATTAAGCGAGTGCATATAGCTTGGCGGCAGCTCCTGGCATTAGCGGTGCCAGGTAAATATTTGTAAATCAACACACACACACATACACCCCCTGAACCCCCACACATGGCAAACTTTGGGATTGCCAAGAGCGACACGCACTTGACTTTCGAAACTCACTTCAAGTCTAAGTTGGCTGTTGGCTGAGTTTTTCGCTGCCTTCTGTCTGTGAGTGAGTGAGTTTGCCTGCGAGTTTGTCGTCTGTTTGTTTGTTTGCTCAAGTTCGAGTTCGAGTTTCCCTCTGACTCTGCCTCTGCCTCTGGCCTTGATGATGTTGCACTTTTTGCGGCCCAAGAATAAAGTTGTTTTCATCATCATCCTCGGCAGCGAGCTGAGCAAATCTGGTTAAATTACGAGTATCTCTGCATCTCGGGCGTAGCCAATTGAACCACTTCTAAAGCCAGGTGTTCGAGGGCGGCCCACTTAGGGGCTGCATGGAATATGTCAACACATACAATCTTCAGCCACCCGCAGCCAACCCGCCCTGCCGCCCGCATTGACCCCAAAATGTCTAGCCATCCGGCCTGCAACATGCACTCATTCATTCACTTCATTTGCCGAGTTACGCACGCTCCTCTGCTTTGAATGCCAGCGGGGAGATTGCGATTCCCGGAGAGAGAGAGAGTGGTCTGGGGTCTGGGGTCTTGGTCCGCCCTGTGATGACATCAATTTGCGTAAATTGTGCTAGGAAAACGCTGCCGGAAACAGGCAGACTAATGGAGCGGAAGTTTTTCCAAAGCATTCGAATGGCGCTCGTTGAGTCGCAGGCCCTTCGTGCAACAAACTACAAAACACAGAAAAAAAACGAGTATACGTTTCACTTAGCTAGACATATCCTTATTTTTTAAGTGGAATTTTACAAGTTAAATAATTAAGAAAGTCCTTCTAAAACAAGGCACAACTTAACAGTATATGTTTATGAAAACCTTTCTTAGAAGAACTTTATGCTCCGATTTCCCTCAGTGCACTCAACCAAGCTAGAAAATCGGATCCCGTTGCCCGATCCCCTGGTTTTCCGCTTCTCCAGGCTGCCAGTCAGTTAGCCATTTCGTGTTGCACATTCAAACAGCATGCAGATGAGCCTGGCGGGCAGGATGTTGCTGCTGTGAGGGCGGAGTAGGAGTTGGCGGAGGCACTGGCAGGTCGTCCTACTGAAAAGCGAGGGACGCTGTGTTTCAGTTGACTGGCAGTTATTTAGCAGCTCTTCTAATGAAGCTGCTGACGGCAATTAAACATTACGCATACGCACCGTTGTGCAGGCAAATTTAATGCAATTGTCTCGTGTTCTCACTCACTCACTCACTCATTTCCGGCGACAGTAAACGAGTGAGACAGAGAAAAGAAGAGAGAATGTCAGAGAGAAAGAGAAAGAGAGCAAAAAAAGGGGTGTAGGGAAAATGTTACGCTTAATTTGTTTGAACGTTTGCCGGGGCTATGTAAAATTAAACTTGTCTGCTGCGCATTTAAAATGTCACCGAACAGGACCAGCCAGGACATGGCCGTGATCCGGTTGTGGTGCCAGCGCCGGGCTCCCCTGTCCTCCTTTTTGGCCGCCCATTGATAGCAGCAGCAGCACTAGCTGCGGCGGTGCCCGCATGCAAAACGAAAATTTTATCAGCATCAGCATGAAAATGTCGCCGCATATTAACCTGTCATCCATCACTTTTGATACTTTAGCAGTCCGCTGCCGTTGCCATCGCGGCGTGTTACCTTTTGCCAGGGATCCTGACCCTGCGCCATCCTCCTCCTCCTCCTCCACCGATATCCCGTCACCCGGGCCCCTTTGACATCCCCCCGGTGACATCACGCAGCGGCAAAAAAGGGTCAATTCCGTTGCACGACGATACACAAAAGGATAACGAGCGCAATATGAGTTGGCATTATAATACGACAACAACAACTCACTCCGAAGGAAGGCAAGCAGTGGCAGGAGCACAAAAAAAAAAAAAAATGGCACAAAGAGAAAATAAAATGGCGTCGCTGTTGCCATCAACGTTGTTGTAGTAGTCCTGCTCCCCCAGCTCCTGCTGCCACTGATGCCACTGATGCTGATGCTGCATTGAATGACGATGGGGAAATGCAAAAAAGTCTCGGTTTACAATTTTTATTCAATAAAAACTTAACTTGATTTCGAGGGACACCGAAACAGCCGAAAACCGATTACGATTATGGAAAATTGTGAGCTATCCAAACTACAACCAAAGCTCAGGGGAAAAAGAGTTACAAAGGAGTTTGGGAAAGTTTAAAGGAGAAAGCAGGGGGAACCAGAAGTGGGCCTTTTTCAAAGGTAGTTAATGAAAGACCACCATAACAGTGTCAAGTTAATAGCTTGGGTTATTAAGGGGTTTTAGTATTTTATTTTATATTTATATTTTTTTTGGTTTAACTTGCTTTTAAAATGGCTTAGATATAGCTTAATAAATAACAACACTTTCTCTTACTCTGGCTCTTTGCCAAAAGGTTGTAAAATTAAACCAATTTAAAGTAAGAACACTTAAAAGTTAATCAATCATTGCAAAGGTTTTCAATTTAAATAAATAAGTGGAATATAAGTTGCCTTTCCAAAAGCAATTTACTGAAAATAAATGCTAATAGTTTAATGATAATATAAAAGCAACTAAATGGCTTAGATCAACTTTTGCTACAAATAAATTTGAACATAATGCCATTATATTAATAAAAAAACATTGTATAAAATCTAACTATCAACAACTTTGCCACATAAAATGCTTAAAATACACACACAAGCATTCCATTAAATTTAGCCAAACTCCAAAATTTATTAGCTACCAGAAATCAGATTTAGAAAATTCAACAAAATGAAATAATAGTTGGTTGAGAAGGGAGTATCAGCTCTACACACACACTTTGCCCCACCGCTCGATGTTTCATTTACTGTTGATTCGCTGTTGGCCAACTTGGGCAGAGCCAAACGACCAACTTTAAAGGGGTTTTGTCGAAGGCTTTTGTTCGGTGAGATTCACAGGGGGAGATTCCAGCAAGGGTTGCCCCGTTGTGGTGTTGTTGGTGGTGTCTACGCGTAGGTGTGTGTGTGTGTGTGTGTATGGGTTGTGAGCTTTTTATGACTAAAATTGTAAATTATGTCAACTGGCCACGACCCACAGAGCTCGTTATAGTTGGAGTGTTTTGCTGGATTTAGGGGGATGCAAAAGGCACTAGGGGGAGGGGACTTCTCCCCATTTCCCCCGTCGAATTGCTACACGAAACTAATGAAAATTTATTGATAATAAATTTAATGTGTTTTGTGGTTGCCTGCTTTATGTATGTCCCCCTCCATCTGCTTATCCCTGAACCCGTAGCCGTATCCGTAATCGATAGCTCTAAACTAGCTTCAACTGTAGTTTCGGGCATCATCATAATTAATTTATGACAATTAATTCGAGGGGCGGTTATGTAATGCAATTCGCAATGCATGATGTCCTGTGAGTCCTTCTCCCTTCAGCCCCAAGTATATGGGTTTTTATCAGCGACCATTATCATCTATCGTCGTGCCGCTGTTGACATTTCATTGAGTCGGGCTCAAACTTCATTATGTCCTGCAGCGGTCCTGGCGCCAGGACCCGGTCTCATGTCGTGTGCGTGCCGCTGTGTGCCTTTTCCCCTTCCTGTTCCTCCTCGGCAGCTGCCTGCTTGTCTTGTACTTTGTCTCCTTCTTGGCCCCGACATCTTGGTCTGCTCCTTCTGCTTGTGTGACTTTGTCTAAGTTTGTTTGCATAACCTATTTGTATAAATATTTTGCCTTGCTCTGTTGCTCAACTTATTTGCACGTAGCACACCCCGCTCGAGCCTCTTGAAAAGGACCCCTCTCGCACACTGTCTCTCTGTTCCGTAGGTGATAACAATGTTTGTCTTCATTTTCGGGGTGGAACCAAAACTTTACTCTTAACATTTTCACTTAAACTTGCACAACAAATTCGGTTTATTATTTTATAGTTTGGACACGTGTGGGTGAGTGTGTGTGCGGGTGTGTGTGTGCCTGGATCAGCAGAAATATTTGAAGCAAAATAAAACACTGTCTGGTGTGTTGCATACTTTCGGAGCTTAAGCCAGAGACAAGACACAGGACTCCTTGTCGGGGCTTTTCGACATCTTGTGCCTCCCTTCTGGCCCGAAGTGTTTATGCAAAACCAATTTAATTCCAGCGATTTGTTGACACATCGACGAGAGCCATAGCCAGAGCCAGAGCCAGAGCCAAGATTAGAGAGCAAATTAACGTGTCTGTTCCGCCTGATCCTGGGAATGGTAAATGATAAACGGTAGATGCAATTTCGGCAGCTTGTTCGCAGCTTAATGAATTGCCAAACACTTTAAGCCAATAAAGGCAATGATGGCAAGGCAGGCAGGCAAGCAGGCACACACTCCGCTGGCAGGTGGATATCCAGGTAACGGCAATTGCAAGGCGTTTAGCTGTGAAACTTTTAAAAGTTGCCAACTTTTCCACAAGCTCTGGCTCTGGCTCCACCTCTCCCATCCTCTATATCCTCTTTTCCCTACTTTTGTAGCAAACACACGCACGATTTTCCACCACTCACATGCCAGGACATTTGTCACAGGGCTTTTCTTTTTGCGGCCATGACTGTCAGCGAAACTTTGCCCCCTCGCCCGACAGCCGGCAAAGTGTTTATGTTGGCCGGAAGACATAAAAGCGAGTGCAGTCAATAGTCTGGATGGGATTCTGGATTCTGTATAAAGCGGGGGAGCATTGCCATGCCATGCCATGCCCTGCCAGTGACACGCAACCGCAACAAATCCAAGCGGAAATCCACTTTAAACTTGGCCAAGAGCAGCTCCCTTCGTCTTCCCCTTTCCTTGCCTTTTCCGAGCTGCACTTGCACTTGCACTTCAACGCTTCGTTCGAGTGTTATCGAGCAATCGATGGACAATGCCGAACAAAGACAATAACCAACCGCTCGAGAGGCGGATGGGTCGACTAGGTAGATAGTCCTCTTCGGGCTTCCTTCCCTTCATTCCTTACAATTTCCCATTTTTCATTCAGGCGGCATTAAAAGCCGTAAAAGTGTGCCGGAAAAAAGGGAAAGTTGCCAAGCCATTTTTAACTAATCAAATATTTATTCTAAATTCTTTATTTTTATAAAAATTTTATGTTTTAAATCGTCAATATTTATATATAAAAAACTTCATTTTATTAACATTTTTCAGAGTTAAAAAACATTTAAAAATATCAATTATTAAGCTTAACTAACCAAATTATTGCCAAATCTAAACTCTACTATTTTATAATCTAGTTTCTTAATTTTTAAACCAATATCTCTGCCAAAGCCCCAAAATTATCAATCGAAATGAAAGTATGAATTTAAAATTCGCATTCTCAGTATCATAAATATGCATTCTACATGGAAAAAGGCAACCCAAACAGAAGACGACACTGAGCTGGGGGAAAATAATTGGCATAAAATGACACAAAAATTGATTAAAAGCCAAGAGACCGAACCGAATAAAAGGCAGCTCTCAAAGCGGTCATGAAATATTGAACACAATTTATACATTTAAAGGCGAACGGCTAACAAGCAACAAGCCAATGAAATGCGATAAAGAATGCGTGAAAAGGAAAGGCGAGAGAAAGGAAATGAAGAAGCGAGAAGAAGAAGTGGCAGGGCGAAAGGCGACGAAGGGCGAAGGACGAGGGAAAAACGCCGGAAGAAGGCAGCGACAAAAGTTAAAAAATCAATTCGTGGCCAACTGAAACCTGATTTATGGCTGCATTTATGAAATGCCCCAAAAGAAACCAAGGCAAACACACAAGAAACTTACAAACACACACATACATATTGTAGATACTCCCATATCCTTGCCACACACACACACATACCCACTCGAAGCGGAAAGTAAAACGGCTCGGAAATAGAAAACTAAGTGATTGAGGACTTCTAACGAGTCCCAACAAATTTACCAGAAAATTGACTTTTTCTGTTTGGAATTAAAGCGCTTGGCTAGGCTCCGCCCCCCACCACAGATCCGGTGGGCGTGGCCTGTCAACAGGGGGTAGGACGGTACAGGACGGTACAGGACTCGTTTTGGGCAAACGAAGTGAAATTGAACTGTTTGCAACTACAAATTGCAACTTGTTTTCACCTCGCTGCATTTTGTTTTATTTTCGACAGGTGAAATAACCGCAATTACGCTGATGCAACCCCTGTTCGTACCCCCTACCACCCCCCGTAGCCAGGCCAGTAAACTTCAGAAATGAAATTGCCAGTCCGAAACACATTTGCTGTGGCAAGAAGTACGCTTAAGTGCCGCTTTGCGAAACATTTCATTGCATAAGCAGGACAGCGGGTTGCTCCCAAAGGGGGCTGACGCGGCTGCACGTAGAGAAAATGGGAGTCCTTGGGGATTTGATGAATAATTACTACCTAAGAATTTATAGGACTCTTCAACCAGATTAACTCAAAAAATGTTTATTAATATTTGAGGGATTTTTTAAGCTCCTAAAACTATTTGAGACTTGTTTCTCCGAGTGTCCAGGAAGCTGGGCTAAAGTGAAATACTAGCAACAGCAGCGTTGTCGTCGTCCTCGCAAAGTCAAAAAACTAACGAAATCGGAAACGGAAGCACACAAAGCGCCAGGGTCCCGCTTCGCTTCTGCGTGCTCCTCCGTCTCCGTTCCTGCTCCTGCTGCTGCTGCTCTTCCGCTCGCCGTTTGTCCTGCATCATCATTGTCGCTCCGCTGGCTGCCTGAGAACTGCTTAAAAGTCAAAACACAGAGAGAGACGAGGAGGAGGAGCAGAGAGAGAGAGAGCTGGAAAATGGGGCCGAACTTTTCCCCAGTCAAACGAGAAACAAACAGAACGGGCAAAGTTGCCACAGTTCTCTGCCCGCAGCTTCCCTCGCACTTTTTCCTCCTCCGGGGTTGTCATCATTTCTATATAAAAATTGGTTGCTCATTTGCTGCTCTTGGTCAGCTTTTCCGCCCGCTTTTCCACTCGAACCGCTGGTAATTTGCAGCGGCCAATCTTTACCTCTCCCTCTCCGCACACTCGAATGCTTTGTTCAATTAATGAGACTCTTGACAGTTTTCCGCAGCGCAGCATTCGGTTGCTCCTTGTCCGGGTCCGGAACGTCCCACGTTTTCCGCTTTTCCTACCAGTTTCCTTCAGTTTCCTCTAGTTTCCTTCAGTTTCCCCGTTAGCGGGCCACTCGTGCCGCTGTTTTGTAATTTATAATGTTAACTTTTTGATTTTTTGCCAGGTCAGGGCGCACTTAATTAATGAAACAGGCGCAGCAAAAGGAAATTGCCGCCGATGGAGTGGGTGGATGGGGGAGGGGAAGGAGTTGAAGGAGCAATGCAATTGAACACAAATACATAAATTCAATTAGGCAGGGCCACAACAGAAATCAATAAGCGAGTTTCGTCCCATCTAATTGGCAGCCACGCCCCCAATTCGCTTGGCTTATTAATTGCCCCACGTACATTGCTCATACGTCACGTGGCGCACAAATACCAAAAAGGAGTGGATAAAGTCCTGCACAGGGGAAAAGGAACAACCTGGTCAATATGTGATTTTACCAAATAATATTAGGCAGGTTTTGTTGTTAAAGATATAATAAAATGCCTTGTTTTAAGTTCCTTTAAAGGCTTAATTATATAAATTTTTTTATATATTACCTACTAATAGTATTTAAAAAGTATTTATTTTACTTAAAAATATTTCTCTCAGTGCCTGTGCCCTGCTGAGAGTTATGGAAGCTGGTGGAAAGAAAAAAAACCCACAACTGTCAGCTGTAATTAGCACACACACACTCGTACACACATCGCCTAACTCGACTTGACGCGTCGAAATTTTTGACTGAGTGATGCCCACATTCCCCCCAGCCTTCAGTTTCCCTTCCCCCAAATACCCATAACCCCCTTTCTGGGAGCCGAATTTTTGGCTGGCAAAAGATGAATGTCTTTGGCTTGCATGCGAGCATGCTTGGCGGTAATTATTAATGCCATCATCATCGTCATGCTGATGACTTGGCGTTGCCTGCTTTTAGGCGGCTCTTAAAGTGTTGAACACACACAGATACAGAGATACAAAGATACACAGATACAGATACAAGTACGGGCGTGTTAGGCTGCCACACCCTAAAAGGGAAAACACCAACGCATATTAAACAGGACTACAACTCAGACTCCTTCAGCCGCGGGCAAAAAATAATAATTTGCAGTGCACATTTCTTGCTCTCCTTTCCGTTCGCTTTTTTCTGTCCCACATTTTTTTTTTCTCCCCCTTTCCTTTTTTTTTTGAAGCGCGATATATATTTATATATATGTGTGTTACAAGTTGGCATACCTTTTTTCCACTCCCGCTGCAATTTCAATGGACGGACGGACACGGACACGGATGATGGGATCCCGGGGATACTGGTGCTGAAGTTAGTGCGAAAGCTGAAGCTGAAGCTCTGATGCTCCGGAGCTCTGATGCGGCGGTGTTCATGTTGTTTGGCGCCATTATTAATAAAGTTCACGAATGCAATGAGCACCAAGCGCGTTATGAGTGAGTTTCCCGTCCTGCAGAGAGCCCCCCTCGCCACTAGCACTAGCGAGCACACACAGAACTCATAAGCACACGAGAGTAGGACCAGGACCACGCCTGCACATGGACACGGGAACACATATATATAGTTGGTGGAAGGATGAGAGGATGCCGGCAAGGATGCACACAATTGCAGCGGAGGCTACCGTGTGCGTGGTCATATCCTATCGAAGGGGTAGCTTGAAGACTTAATTGGGTTTGCTAAAGGCTGGAATTAATAAAAGAAACGTTTTAAGTATTTAAATTAATTAATTAGAATTTCGTACGGGTTATTTTTAACTAAGTAGCGATTGCATTTATAATATCTCTACGTTTTTTTTTAAAAAACTTTAATAATTTTAAATAACTCATTTCTTTAAGTGGTGAACAAATTAAATTCGGGAAACAGAACACGAGCAGCTCAAGATTTAATTAAGAACTTATATAGCTTCTGCTTAAATGGAGAAAATGGAAACTTTTTAAGAGGATTTTAAGTTTGATTCTGCTTCTAAATATAAAAAAACAACTAAAATGCAAACAACAAAAAAACATGAAGTCTAATTATCCATTATTTTACTTACAATAAGTAGGTCTTGAGAGAACTACTAACATCTTAAATTGCTCTGTATACTATTTTTAGGATGCCCGTTAATGGAAATTGCCTTGCAAACTTTCTTGATAAAATTAAAATAATATAAAGCCTCTCATAAACTATTATTTTATAAGATCTTAAAATTCTGTAATTTTATTTTAAAATTAAATGTTAAATATAATTCCTATCTTAGAGCCTCCAAGCGTCGTGGACATTACCACCGAGTTCATTTCGCATTTTTTATGCTATTTACACTGGGAGTCGCCGGCGTATCTCCTTCTCGACAGGGTCCTATCCCCTGCCGCCGATAACTCCTTGCTATCTGCCACAGAGGGCCCAACGCACACACACACACTCACTCAGCGGCACACACACACTATATAGTGGCTGCGAATGGAAATACAAACGAACAAGGCGCGCACTTGTAATTCCGCCTAGGTGCATGGCAGACCAAAGTGTTTCTGTTTCATGCCCATTGCAACAGTTGCAAGTTGCAGCCGTGGCGGCAGTGCCACATCAGCTCTCGCACACACACCCAGCAGACACACACAGGGACAGACGAGGACGAGTTGGTTGATGTTGATGCGCCTCGAGTTCCGTCGAGTGCGGCTTTTGTGGGAAAAATTAAAAATTTCGAGTGGGCCGCAAGTGGTTTCAAGGATTTGCATTAAGCGCATGCAACCAACTTGCCAACTGTGTGGGTGCCCCCCCTGACGCCCCCCCCCCCCCCCCCATTGGCCAGGCCCACCGCTGCCTAACGCCCACTAACCACATGCCACGCATACAAAGGCATGAGCACATTAACGCTGCGGATGTGTTTTGGGCTGTTAGTTTATGCTTGCCAGGCTCAAACCCTTTCCTTCTTACCCCCTTTTCTAACTCCCTTTTACCCCCCTCTTTTTCCTCTTCTTACTCTCTGCCACCCCCCCGTTGCTTTGGCGACTTTCGCTTTAACGACTATCCGTCCAAGCGTTTAAATTGCTCAGCAATTTCAAATACTAGTTCCCATTAAAGTGCAACAAGAAGACACTTTTGTATCAGAGTGGCAGGATATGATAGAAAAGTCAGCTTGAAATCTTGGCTAAAGATACCTGAAACTATATTGGAGGGAAATATATAATATAATGACATTTTAAAGCCCAAAAAAATAGTTTTTAAATCCACAAAGACTTAGGTATTGAAGAAATACAAATTCTTTTTCTTTAATTTGTAAAAACATTCTGAGTATTCCAAATTTAGCACTTGATTTCAGAAAACATCGTTCTTTACCAACATGTTTAAGTAAAATATATGATTCCAATCCTGAAACACCAACAGAGACACACACAATTATCACACATAGCACATCTCCTCGCCCGGACTTAAGCCGACTGGACTGAGCAATTTTTCCGAGATGTACTACAAGCTGAAGCCATCCGTTTCCGTTGGATTTGCGTCGCCGCTTAATAATGATCCCTGTGCCTTTGTGATGTTCGCCCCGGCATCGCATCCTCGCCATCATACAGCACATGCATATCAAGCTGCTTTCAGCTGCATTCTTAGCAATTACATGGGGCTCAGACTCTGGCAGCAGCGGAGGAAAAAATCTGGGAATACGAAGAAGAAAAAAACATACAGAAAGTGGAAACTAAACCTTTGCATGGCCCACTAAGCACACTCGTCAGTTTGTCTCTGTCGCTGGCTCAGACCCCTGTCCCCTCTGCTTTTCCGACTTTTCCGACTATCCTTGTGTTGTTTTCTATTTGCCAAGCGCTTCAGTCGGTACTCACACGCACACACATGCCGATGCTGGCTGCTACAAATGCTATTTTTATTTATTCTATTCTCTTACTTGCCTGAGCTTTGACTGCAGCCTCCCACCCTCGCACCGCCCCACCGCCGCCTGACTTGCAGAAATTTCATAATAAAGTTGTTGAACTATTTTTCATTGCATAGTTTTAGGGGCTCGCCGTGCACTTAAGCGTATTAAAATGCACTCGACAGCCGAGACAGAAGCTGCAAGCTGGGATGCAAATAGCAGATAATAATCGGGCATTAGAATTTAAAGTGGCAAAAGTGAGAATGAGTGCCAGGTAGGAGGAGTCTGGCCACGTGTAATTAAGTTGGCAGCAAGGACACTGTATCCAAAAACGCAGTACTAGGACCCAGGACCCAGTGTCCAGTGGTCAGTGTCCGTGTGTGGCACGCTCCAGGACACTTTAAATTGCCCTGGACGAAGGAGACAAATGGCCAAAAGGCCCGCAGCTCTCCGGTGGCCCAACGGTCGCCTGCACGTACATCCTAATCCTTTCTCTTTTTTTTTTTTGGTATGGTGTGTAGGACCCCGGAATAACCAAACCAAAATCGAGATGAGGTGCACACAGTTGCAACGTGCGACGAAACGAAATCAAAAAGTTTCGAAACAATTTCGTCGTAAATCTTCGAAAATAGTTTTGCAGTCAGGCCGACAAGCAACGGCA
This sequence comes from Drosophila lini, assembly GCA_018905715.1. Classification (NCBI taxonomy): domain Eukaryota; kingdom Metazoa; phylum Arthropoda; class Insecta; order Diptera; family Drosophilidae; genus Drosophila; species Drosophila lini. Next base: position 19,856 of record JAEIIL010024581.1, on the reverse strand, counting down.
AACAAACAGGATTGTGTGACTGCCCCCGAAAAAACAGCAGCTAGAACCAGAAACCGAATCCGAACCTGAACCTGAACCAAAAAAAAATAGGCGACTGGGAAAAGTGGAAAATGCTCTCTCTCTCTGGGGTCACAGAGGCAAGCAAATGAAATTGAGCCTAGAAAAATGTGTACATTGCATTGTTGCACCGTGAGTCTCTGGCTTTCAAAGTATTTTAATAACCGTAGAGATGGTCTGCGGATATCTCTGGTCTTTAACGCCAAACTTCTGCGAAATCAGGGGCCAAAGTTCAGAGAGCAGACAGACAGACAGACAGACAGAGTGCTGACCGCACAACTAGAGAGAGCTGCTGCTGGCCAGGCCAAGGAAATAAAACCAATCGTGCAAATAAACATTTAAAATGCCCGGAAAATCACTTCGCTGACAATGTGGGGTGGCGGCAGTCTGGGGCTTGTGGCCAAATTTAAACTGCCAGACCCAAGTGGTCCAGCCAGAGTGTGTGTGTTTGTGTAAGTGTGTGTGTGTATGGGGAAAGTGTAACTAATGCTCGACACTGGCACTAATTTAATTACGAAAAACGCAAAAGTGTCGCCCGGCCACATTTTGTAGCTAATGCAGCTGCAGCAGCAGCAGCAATGGCAGCATCGCCTTGGCCATTTGCTGATTGCCACAAATTGCTCTAGGGGGCCTCCTTCTTGGCCAGCTTTTTTATTTCGGTTACAGGAAGAGAAAATATAGAAATTTTAGAGCAGGTGAATAAATAAATATATAGGTTTCATTGGGTTCAAATTATATTATAACTGAACTAAAACTAACAAAGTTTAAACTACATATACTTACTTATGTATTTCAAAGTAATATCTTAAGCATAAATTAAATTATATCACCATTTTTTTCCAGTGCTGACCCTGCAGAAACTGTGACACAAGAAGTCACTGTGGCAGAGCCAACCGCTGCCACCTCCCTGGAGTTTTTATCAGGACCAGCAGGCGGAGCAATTGCAGCTCATTAGGCAGACACTTGCCAAAGGATTTGTCCTGTCAGTGTGCTTGTGGCTGCTCTCTCTAGCTCTGTGTGTGTGTGTTTGTGTGGGGCAAATTAATTAATTTAAGTCTTATGCAATTGCAATTGCATCGCACTGCATTGCCAGTGAGACAGCAATAAAACATTAGACAAGTGTCTGCTGCAAACGAGGTTAAACATGCCACTGCCACTGCCACTGAACACTGGGGAATGTCACGCCTCCGGTTCCCGGTTCCCGGCTCCCGGCTCCATCTCTAGCTGCTGCTCCTCTCTGTTGTTTGGGCCAGACTGCTACGATTCAATATTTTCCGGCTCGGCTTGGTTGAAAAATCGATTTTAGTTTAAAATTAACAGCCTCAAAAATGACAAACACTGGCACTTGCTCTCGATTCACAGGAGGAGCTGCTGTTGCAGCTGCAGGATATTGCATATTTGCTCACACACTCAAGCACACACACACACACTGGCAACTGGCGAATGAAAAATGTAACTTTAAAACGAATTGCAGGCCTAAAATGGAATGAAATAGCCCAACAACAGCGTGTGTGTGTGAGGAGCACATTTGAGCAATTTTGCGGGCGTTTTCCTGCCGGAGAGTTGCAGCCTGTTCTGCTGCTGCCAGTCATTTCTTACATTTTGGTTGCATTTCAGTTACACTGAGAGAAAATAAACATTTTACCTACAAAATAAAACAAAAATTTAATAGAAAAATTAATAAAATAAGGCTTAAGCTTTGCTAAAATGGAGTAAAAAATAGATAATTGAGTTCAAAATCACTGAAAATAATAAAATCATGAAATTTTGAAGTGATATTTGTCTAATAACTCTTATTTCTTATAAAAAATATTCAAAATTAATCAATATTTTACATTTTAAATTAGTTACCTAATTTTAAAATTGTTTTTTCTGCGTGCCCTTACAAATGTGATGCGAAATTTGCAATTGAGCGCGTGTCAAAGGACATGGAGAATCCTTCGCCCGGCGCTTGGCATCCAAATGCCCCAGCCACGCGTCCTTTGTCCTTTCGTCCCTGCTTGCCCTGCCCAATGCTGGTCCCTCGCTTAAAGTGAAGTTGTCCACATTGACATGACCAGGCCAGTCCAGAGCGCAGAACGCAGGGCATAGGAAGTAGGACCAAATGCGGCTGCGGAGTACGAGTCCTGCTGTGCCTGTGGATGTGGGCGTAACGCAACGGAATCGAGTTGCATGTGTGACGGAAATGTGAAACAAGCAGTCCCAGTCCCAGTCTCCCCATTGTGCAGTGTGTGCATGTGTGCGGGCCAAAAATGCAGTTGTTCCATTGTCACAATTGCCAATGTGGCTGCCGTTGCTGCACCGCTCGGCCTGCGGCAGCCGGAAGTGGTAAACATGCATACCAAGACCTGCAGCTGGAGCTGGACAGGAGCAGGGAAGCAGGAGCTGGACCCCAGCGGATGCTGCCTGGATATGTAATGAAAAATCAATCAATGCGATACACTTGCCATAGGTCAAGAATTCCAGGGGCCCCAGTGTGTGCGACAGCTTTTTGAAGGTCCTCTGTGCGAGTCCGAGTGCAGCTGTTGGTATTTGCTGATTACATTTCGAGCCAAATATTATTGTCAAGCATATTTTCAATGGGCTAACCAAAAAGTTATTTAATATAACAAAAATATGTGCATTGAAAAATGTTGTGGATTTTTTATTTAGCAAGAAAATACCAAGCCTTGTTTCAAAGATCAATGCATATTTGTCATTCAAAGTATTTCAGTGTTTCACTGCAATTATCTAGTATCTAAATTTTTTTATACATAAACATCCCCCTTACTGAAGCCATACTTTCGATACCCACTGTATAAAAGCACAGCTTAGCTTGCTTATTTTCCTGCCGAAACGAAGAAGACGACGACAAGATGCTCCAAGTCAAGAACTTCTCAATTTCCCGAGGACTCCACTCCGCAGCAATAACTACAACTCAGACCCATTTACGGGGACAGCGGAGGAGGGACAGGGAGAAGCCGGGAAATGCGGGAAAACCAGCAGCAGTGGAAGCTTCGTGCGGCAGGCAAATTTCGAAAGAAAGAAATGTGCGACAGGCAGTTAAGACAAAAGAATTGTGGCAAAGCCAAAGAAAGGGCGGGCAGCGCACAGACGCAGACAGCAAATTGAAATAAATGCAAGACGGCTGTAAAAGCTGCCGTCGCACGTTTCAATTGCAACCCCCAACCCTTGACTGCCACCCCCAATCCCAATCCCAATTCGGCTTCAAACCCAGGCACCACCCCTCCGCCCGGCAAGTGGCAGGCAACAACAATTTTTCGGCTTATTAATAATGCATCGGCCGCAATTCAATGAATTTTTGACTCTCCAGCCGGAGAACTACGGACGGGGGCGATGGCTCTCAGGCATGCCATCGCTGCACGGCAAAAATCAGCAGCAGGAGCAGAAGTTAAAGGAACCCGTAGAAAAACCCGGAGAAGCAGCATCAACATAATTATACCTGGTACTTGCAGGGGATACGAGTGTTTTATAAGCCAACAAAAATATTATAAATAAATTGTTAGCCTGGAAACTATAAAAGACTTTTAAAAATGAAGAGAAATATTATTGTTAAACAAACTTAGGTTTTATTAAATTAAAATAAATATTCTTTCTATATATTATAATTTATTTAAAGTAAAAACCAACCTGTAGTAAATTATGGGGCATCATTTAGGTATCTCCAAGTCTCCACTCCACCCAGCTTACATTCTCTGTCTTTTTCCTCTTCCTTTTTTTTTTTTGCTGGCTATCTGATGAACCTTTTAGCTGCGACTCGGACCCGGGGCTGAGAGGTTGGAGGTTACACGGGGGGAACGGCTGCCGTAACATGGCTGCTTAAACCTTTACGTGCGACAAATTTACGACTTCAAATGTGACCGCAACAACAACGGCAACTACAAATGGAGCAGCCGGAGCAGCAGCATCAAGGTGAACACATTTTGCGGCGGAGAGCAAACAAAGTCCGCCCACGCAACCGCAAACACAAGCACACAAATCCAAAGGTACATTTTCCAGGTGTTCCAGTTTAAGAAATCACTTTGAAAGCTTAAAATCAAAGTAGGTTTTAAGTTCTGGAGAAAAAGTTTTCTTTACTTTTAGTCAAACTTTGGAAATAACTTTAAAATTAAGTATCAACAAAATATATTTAAGAATTGGGAATTATTTGATTACTTTTATAAGGTTGTTTATTATAATAAAATAATTACTTCCATAACAGGAAGTGCTTTTTAAATTATCTATAATAATTGTTATAAATAAATCTCCTACTTAATGGGAAAATTGTGTAATAATATTCAAATCCTTCTCAGAGATTTTCTTTTCAAAGGATATCCGGAACATCCCCATCATGGCAGAACCTATCTGCATGCCGATTTGGCTGCCCATTCAGAGGCTCATCTCCATCTCTACTTCCCCCTGCCAGGCCCACAAAACTGCCGCTCCCCATCCGTTGGGCATGAGGATAACCTTTAGGAAGTGCCCAAAAACCGGGCGCCACCCTCTTAACCCACCGTCCGCCACGCAAAGAGTTCACTGTCCATTACATAAATATTTTATTTCAATAAAACGTGAGCAGTTTTTATGAATTTCATCGACATTTCATGCACTCTGGTGCACGAATTTTGCACTTTACTGTCGCTTAGTGGCATCGTTCGTGTTCGGTTAGTGTTATGCGAGCGGAGGGGGCTTAAAGGGTTAAGGGCAGCCAGCTGTATCTGTGTGTGTGCGAGTGTGTGTGTGTGTGTTAGCCCACGGGGCTCGGCCTGTCCACTGATGTATGAAACGTTTGATTGAATTGACAGCAGCGGTGGGCCAGGCACTGTGGGCCAATCGAGCGAACCTCCACGCACCACGATCCGCTCCTGGCCATAAAAAACAAGATGTCATAAATTTTCAACGCATTTCTGTTTGTTTTCCACGGAGCTTTCCCTGGCTGGTGGCCCGTGGCTCGTGGCTCGTGGCTCGTTTCCACGTTTGCTGCTGCGTGTGCATTTTGTGGCTGCTCTTCTTGCCCTTTTATGCACATTAAGTTAATTGAAAAACTCATAAGGCCCAATGAGCATCTCTTTTACCTGGCTGGCTGCCTGGCGAATTGAGCTAGTCACCTCTTAAGGTGGTTTTTCCACACAAAAAAAAAGCAAACATTAATCTCCGTTTGCCACTAAGGAAGGGAAAAATAGCATTCACCCCCCCCCNCCGCAAAAGAAAATAAACAAAAACTGGGGGAAAATTGAAAAAATTTTAATCTCTGTCGCGAGGCGGAAACACGCAGTTCTCGGATCTCGACTCTCATTCCGCCATGCTGACAGTCGCCTGTCGACGCACTTCGCTCGACTGCCCGCCGCCATTGATGTATAGCTAAGCGCCAGCTTTTTGGCCACTGCCAGGGGTTAAGGGGCGGTGCCCACGACCAAAGGACCAAGGACACGCCAGCGGGCGGCTAACAAGGCAACAGCACGAAACAAATTGAAATGAGGCGTACGAAACTGTCAACACTGGTCGGTCCCCCCGAAAAAGTAAATTTAATAGCCCCGCATATTTAAATCGTAAAAAAGCGATAGCAAGCGCCAAGCCAAACAAACTTTTTACAAATTAGCTCGAATTTATTTAAATTGTGTTGCCTACTCTTGCTTGGGCCAGAGTGAAAAAAGTGTGGCTGCAAAATGGCACATTATGCGGTTGTACTTCCCCGAATAAAGAAATGGGCCAACACAGCGGGGAGTACAGGGAAAATAAGGTTGGGTTTAAAGTTCCGCAGAGGCTGGAAAATGTGTCACAGGGATTGGGAAATTAATGATTTTAGATTTTAGATTAGTTTGGTAAAAGTACAAATTAATATTTTACAATAAAACTTGTGTTAATTGGTTAAAGTATTCAAGAGCTTTAAAGGAACCAAGAAACTCTTCATATTTGTTCGATTTTCAATACATTTTTTCACGAAGAATGAAGCACTTTGTCTTTTGCTTATTTTAAAGTTTATTATCTGAACTATTTTTACCTATAAATATTAATATCCGGAATACTTGCAGAATATAAGTAATTTATATTTGGGTTCATTTTCAGATTTAAAGGAGTAAATCTATATAAGCATTGAAACTGCATTTCATAAATGTAAGCAGAACGAATGAAATATTTTAAAATTACTCTAAACTGATGGTCTGATGATTATCTATTTCTTAATTTCCATTAGAATAAGAACAAGATAATATAAATATTAAATAACCTAACCAATTTTTATCTTTTCTGCAGCACAGCTTTGGTTTTGGCATTTTTAATTTCGTTTTATTAATTTTGTACACTTTTGCATCTTTCCAACAATATCCATTTCCCTTTATATATTCGTATGTGAATTTTGAGATAATCTTTGACGGGTTTCATTACAATTATGGCGTTGGCGTTTGCGTGGTTTTGGATACTTCAAAAAAAAGAAGCGAATCCGCATAAGCCGAAGCCAAATATGATTCGCAGCTGCTGGAAAATGTTTGCCAAGCGCGTTGAAATGTCGCGTTTTATGCGTTTGTTTTTGTGGCACTTTTCCGTGGCTCTCCGCCGAAAGGCAGATGAGGCAGCATTTTTATGGTGCACCACCCCCGCACACGCATAACGCCCACTAGCCCCCTCAACCCCCGCCGGTGACAGGCAGCCTGGATCCTGCAGCTTTTTTCGCACACTCGCGATAATTGCAGCCACAGAAGCGACACGAAAACTGTTGCAATGCAATTAGGAGCTGGCTGGAATTTATTTTTTTCACTGCTTTTTCTGTGGCTGCTGATGCCTGGCGCTTCCGTTTCTCGAAATTCCGGAAGGTCCCGCGCATTATCCTTATTAGTTTCGTGCTCCATTGCGCCAAACTTTTCATCGACACTGGCCATTACGCTTATGATTATCGTCTGGGGTAGGAAAAGCTGAAAAACCAAAAACCAAAATCGTTGCCACCGGCTGCTGACGGCCAAACAAACATTTGCTGACCATTCCAAGCGGAATCTCATTTCGAATTCTATCTAATAATTAACATGGCCATAAAAAGCACACGCCTGCCCCTAACCACCGCTTCATTCATTATGTAAACTGTCTCGCTGGCATTTAAACTTTACAACAAAAAAAAGGAGGAACAGAACAGAAACAAAAGCCAGCCGCTTTTATTTTTATTTCCAGGCCAAAACAACCTGTCGCCAGCAGGGGAGGAGGGAAACGAAACTCATTTAAGCCAAACAAACATTTGTAGTCTTAATTTTCGTGGCTCATCATAAACTTGGTTACATTTCCAGCCTCCCCACGCCCCCGAAAAGCAGACGCCCCCCAATTCCCAGGACCGCCCCGTAATGGCCTACACTTTGTTGATGATTTTCATTAAATTCTTACGCCTTTTCTCCACATTGTTGTTGCTGGCATCGTTGTCGTTGTCCTTAAAGGCAACGCACACACACACACAGGCACACAGCCAGATTCAGATACACACGCACACACACTTTGCGGCAGGGAGCTTCATTTGCGTGCGTTAAAAATCCGACTCAACGTTTGCCTCTTAATGCACTGAGAGAAAATGTATGAGTTCTCTTTGAAATTAAATCACAATTTTAATATTCTGATAACTTAACCTTTTTCAATAAAAATTTAAATGATGAATTTATTTTAGGTAATCATTAGCATTTTGCGCTTAAAATACAACCAATAATACTTAAAATATATGCATAATGGCGACTATAAATAATTATTTTGTTATCTTGCCATTTTTTATGTAAATTACATGGTTTTTATATATAATAACTAAGCCCAAAATGCACTAATTTCAAATCGGCAAGCTGTTCTATCCTTATTTTATTTAGGGTAAAAAATCTGCAAATAAAATAAACCGATTTTAAAAATTTAAAATTTTACGAATTTTTTGAATATTTTAATGATGTAACCCCTTATAAAATTTTAAAAAAATTAAAAAAATTAAATTTCTCCCATTAATGGCTTAGTCGACTCTGCTTTTAATGCTGATCAAGAATATATATGATTTATAGGGTCGGAAATGATTCCTTCACTGCGTTTTAAGCTTCTGACTAAAATTTTAATATCCTGAAAGGGTATAAAATGGGGTAGGGTGATTTCTTTCTAAAACCGAAATATATTCAACCCTGCCGCTTAAATTAATTAAATTGCATATAATATTTAAATTTTAATTAAAAAATGCTGTACCCATATTTGTTTCCAGTGCCTCTCCCCGTTACTGTCTGCCTGCAGTTAACTTTGTGTTTTTATCGTTATTTGTGTTGAACACGCATACTTAACACCATCGCACGCACACTGACACACAGAGACCCATACTATGGCATCCGCAGAGAAAGAGAGATAGAAGCTTTCTCCAGGAGAGAAGCAACCGGCACAATATGGCTGAATTCTCATCAAAATTTTATGCTGAAATTAACAAATCTGTTTACAAATTTATTAAAACGTTGCCTCGCCTCGCTCATTTGCCGAGATGCGATGCAGGCACCCGAGGCGGCACTAAGGGATGGTGCTGGATTTTAATGCTCACCCAACCCCAACCCCAACCCTTTGCCAGCAGCGTTGTCATTGTCATCAGCAGCATCATCATCAGCATCATCGTCATTCCTCGAAAACCCTTTCACCGGGCGGGGGATCATCGCAGGGCAATGTTTGATCTGCTGACAGTTTGATGTGTCCGCCAATTTTTCCACAATGAAACCTATTGACCAGCAGGCCACAAGCAAACAAAACAATAAACAAAGCAACTCGGCCAACAACAATGGCCAAGACCGCACGTAACGGCAATTATTCAATATGCAAACAGGCAAACGGTAGCGATTAACATATTATAACTCATACAGCTCGGACAAACAATCGCCCACAAAAGGTGTTAGAATACAAATACACACGGCGAGCGGTGGGTGTGCGTTTTGCATAATTCCCGAAATTTCCATAAACACAAACAGCGAGAAATTCATAGTTCAAACAGTTACCGTGTCGCCGACTCGATTTGCATACGCACGGACTCAATCCCACCAATACCAGGCCCAGGCCCAGACTCCGACTCGGACATGGACGCCCACTCGGATTTGGATTTGGATTCAGACTCGGACTCCAGACTTCAGACTCTGTCTGGGATTTCGGTTTTTGGATTTGGTTTCGGTTTTGGTTTTTGGTTTTGGTTTCGGTCTTGGATTTGGATTTGCATTCTCGCATGAATTAGCTGGCCAATAAGAAGTGTGAAGTCTGCCTGACTCATTCACGAAAGAGCTGTGTGAGAAAGTCAACAAAGAAGAACTCACTGGAGGGTCTAATTATAGTTGGGAGAAGTATTTGGGCCTAAAATGTAACTGATTTGGGGTTTAAAAATTCAATTTCAGCTAATAAGATAGAAAATTTCATAATAAAAGTATAAGGAAATTCTGTAAAAGCTGCAAGCAAACAACATTGATAATGGATTTAAATAATATTATGATTGTATTGACTTTTAAATTTTTAAATATTTTTTAATACCAATTTATATTTCTTAAAAGGTTTCCTATATAAATTAACAGGTTGAAGCTATATCACAAATATTTACAGGTAAGATACAGGCCATCTTAAGACCCCTGCAAAAATCTCCATAAAATATAAACGTCTAACTACCAGGCTCTCCTTAGACCCCTTAAAAAAATTCCCAAAATCCCTATATAAACCCCAGTAAGCAACACAATCTCCCTATTATTCGATTGTCCACTCAAGTAAACTGTTTTGCATTCGAGACCCTGTCGATTGGAACAATATCTCCCTTTACGCGGCGCGCGTTCAGTTTGAATGGAAAGTCTTTAAGCCAAGCCGGCTTAAGCATTTAATCAGTTAATTGTTGGCAACGGGCGATACGCATGGGTGTGATTTTTTAATTAACAGCGCCATTTACACAGTATTACCGTCCTCCACAGCAGCCACGCCCCCACCTGCCCACACACCCACCCACTCCCACACGCCAACAAGGAGGGGCATTGGTATGCAAGGGAAACAAGAACAAGTACAAAAATTGCCGTTATCACGCCACAATAACCTCAAAATTTATTCACTTTATTGATAATGCAATAATCGCAGCCGAGTGGCCAATATGCAGGAGTGTGTGTGTGGGTGTCCTGCGATTGTGTGTGTGCGAGTTCGTCTGGGAAAGCTGTGTGCATTTGTATATGTGCCTCTGCATGTGTGTACTTCGGCCGCTCTCTGTGAACTGCCAATTTTTTCGTAGCATATTTTCGGGCTGGCGCATATTTTTCATGTTTGCATATTTCATTTCAATTTTATTTCTTGCTGCACCCACCCAGGCACACACACACACACACACACGCAAGTGTGTGTATTTACAGTCAGTGTAAAATATGCCATGAAAATCAACAAGAATTCGCACACCGAACACACGTGAGTGGATTCTCTCTTTCACTACATCTCCGCCTCTCTTTCGGCGCATCGCAATTGTATTTCGATTTTACAGTTTTTGTCTTTAGAAATGTTATGAGAGCAGACCGTTTCGCAGTGGGCAGTGGTTGGTGGGTGGCGCTCGATAAAAAGGACATTCCGCCCGCCACAAAGGACAGCTTCAATATTTTCCTTTCATTTCATGAGCCTGCATGTTGGCGACAATGTGTTGATAAGGCAACAACATCAATATGGAGGAAAAACGGGGTAAGGATAGTGTACAGAGGGGGAAATAAGGATTCTTATAATAATAAATTATTTTAGATTCTCCTTAAACTATATAGAAGTGGGATTTGAGGTCCTGGAATGAGTATTTTAGTTTTAACTATTAAAACTAAATTTAAATTGTTAAAATAATGTCAGTTTAGAAATAGAAAAATCTTTCACCAGGTAAAGCTAATATTTCTGGAAGTTTAAGCCTTATTTACTCTTCCCGATACAAGTTTCTCCCTGTGCATCCGTTACATTTTCCATTTCCATTTCCGCAAACCAAAAATTGGGTCTCTCTGTCGTCTGTGTAAGGCACTTTGGCATGCATTTTCACACCCTTGCTGACCGTGACAAATTGGCTTGCATTCGCGTGTACGAGTAACCTTTTTGTTTATTTTTCCCCTTTGCTTATTACCAATCGAGGCGAGATGCCGCGGCGGATTAAAGGGCTTCATCAGTACACTTTAAGCCCAATTCGAGCTTCTTATCTTGGTCAACTGGTCGAGGACGCAGCTGCACGCTATTCGCACTTCCGGTTACAGTCCATTTAGGGCACCATATTGCCGGGTGTTGGTGTTGGCACTTTTGCGCATATTTTGCAAAATCATTACTTAAGCACACACACACACACACACACACAAACACAGACAGGACGAAAGGGTACTGGCCAGTCCAGTGGAACGCTGCCCTTGCCCTTTTTCCCTAGGTCCTTTCCTCCGTGCTTCTCCTTGTTTTTCCACGCTCTGTCCTTCGCTCGCCTCGTTTGCTTTTGTGGAGGGAGGAGGAACGGGCGGTTTTTAAAATGCATTTTCGTTATTTTCACTGCAGCTGCGACGCGCTGCCGGTTGCTGCTGGCTGGCTGTCGTCGATCTTTTGCCACTCACAGCATTTAGCCTCAGTTGCCCCCGGGAGAGGAGAAGCTCCCTCGCAGCTTGGCCACCATGCCATCCTTCCACGCCTTCTTGCCCACCAACAGTTTAGTTTGGCGTTAATTTATGAGCAACATTTAGCAGTTTTGTACCTGGGAAAGCCGCTGCACAAGCCGTTCCAAGGGAACTTTGCTTTATGGCTTGTTGTTTGCCACCTGAAAAATATAGCAAAAGAATGGGAATCGAAGAGAAACGAATCTTAGATGCCCTGGAAGTTAGATAATGTAAAGAAGTTTTAAGAAATATATAAGAACTAATAATTGGAAATTAAATACATAAATTTCATTAACTACTTATTTTAATAATTATGAGAATTTTCTAAATGAAATTACACAAGAAAAGTAGTCATTTCCTAACAAATAGTTATTTAAATTAATAAAATTTTATGAAATTTAAGTTAACTGTTAAATAATATACAAAAATCCTAAAGGGTACCCACAATTACTATACACAAGTTAAAAATTAAAGCTTAAGCTTTTTGCAATCTTTTCACGAATGGCCTGCTCATAAATACACATATCGTTCGATTTGTTGTTGTTTTGGGTATTTATTTATTTATTACTCCCCCGTTTTTTTTTTACCCTATTTTGGCAACCATTGAAGATGGGGCAAGTGGCTTCTAGAGCCGCTTACCTGGCAGGTGCGAACACACTAATCCAGCCATAAAGATACTCCCCCTTTCCCCAGTACCAATAACCAATATTGACCATTGGGATTGGGCCTGTGCCTGATTGGCTTATTTTACAATTTACACCAGGCCGCCGAGTAGAGTCTAGTTGAGTGGAGTTGGAGGTTGAGTGAGTGGTCAAGAGAGTCACTCTGGCTGCCGGCGTTGCTAAATGAGCCATGATCGGTGGAAGAATGCGACGGCCGTCAATTAGCGGGCTCCCAAATCTAGCACCTTGTCAAAGTGAAAGGCCCCTCCGGGCTGGAGGCGGGGGCATATAGAGTAGTTGCTGGTGGAAGTGGGTTTCCGCCTCGGTTCGATTGCCAGCTCTCAAAGCTGCCAATGGCGCATTTTATACATTTCTATTTGTTGGCCCCGCGTTGTTCTCTCTTCATTGTGGCATTATAGCCGGTGGAATATATGGTATAACGGTGGAGTGGGAAAGTGGAGAGTAGCTTGGCAAACAGTGCTGACAATTCTTGAGGGGCTGGTGTCCTTTAAAAGGGTTTTGTTTGGGAAAACCCAACTTGAGATACTTCAAAAGCCTGTGTTGCATATTATTTTCTTGAGCTCAATATCTCCGATTGTTATGTTCAAACTCTTTCGGTATAAATGATTGTATTGGCAGCACTGATTTTAGCTACTTAACGCTGCCAAGGGGGGTATCTGGTATTGACACCCCATAGCGCCTGGGAGCTTTTGACTTTAATCACACTAATTACGCTACTAAAAGGATAATCGTGTCGCTGACCGCACAAGAGCCTTAATGCGTTTCTCCAACTTTTGTGCCAGTGCGCGTTTGATTTTATATGTGTGATGCCCCCAACCCCACAATTGTCATAATCCCCCACGATTCAAGGCATGACAAGCTCATTAACCGAGTAAAACATCAGCTTAAAGCCGACACAATTCTTAAAGACATTCGAGTTTATTAAATCCTAGAGTAACCTGCTATCGAAAACCTATTAAGCGCCAGCTCGTCAGCACCTACAGCATCGAGTTCCGAAGGCGGTAAGTCAGGCTGAAGCCTGTCTCTACGCTCCTGTCCAGGGTGAGGTCGTCGCTGGAAAAGTGCAGCAAATACGGAGGCGAAGCTGCAAGCGGAAAGGGAACATCCAAACGATATCAGTGTCCTGCAGGATGCAGCCATGCCATAACCACTCTCTACTCACCATACACCAGCAGGTTGTCATTGGTGCCACAGTAGTAGGTGGGCTGGTAGGCCATGTTCTTGGCCAGAATGCCCTGCGGTATCATCAGGTAGTCCTCCTGCCGGCCAGCCGTATGGACAGTGGCATGGCAGAACTCGTCGTAGCCCTCGGCGGCCCCGTCCTGCACGGACATTGAGAACTTGCTGAAGGAGTATCTGTGTGGTGGGAAACTGCGGTTAAGGCCATGGTCCTTATTTATAATTAGATCTCGGATATACTCACTCAATCATACTGGCACTGGCCGCCGACTTGATGCAGATGTTGTAGCTCAAACCCGGCATATAGTTGCTGGTCACGGAGGTCTGGAAGTTGAAGCTGCGTATGGTGTTCGATAGCTCCGTGTAGTATTGCTGGCAGCCCGCCGGAGCCAGTAGCTCGTAGTCAGCGTGATGAGAGGCGAATATGTCGCGCAGATCCTGCAGAGAATTTGTGCTGGCCCCAAAGGCTCCCGAAGTGGTACTGGAACGACGCCTGCTGCCCGCCGGCGGACCCTCCAGTTGGGTCACTATCAACCGCCACATGGTTCCCGACCACCTCGAGGGCACCGAAAAGGTAAGGGTCACCTGTTCCACTCCTGCGGCCGCATTGAAGGGCAGGTACAGGTGCTGGCCACTGTTCACGCCACACAGCTTGAAGTCGTCCGCCTCGAAGTAGTCCAGGCACTCTAGGACTCCATCGGTTTCCGTAGGCTGTGCCAGCTCGAACTGCTCAAAGTCGATGCGTAGCTGCTGGACATTGTTGCTGAAGGCCTCTATTGTGTAGGTGTTAAGATCATTGGCCAAGGCAGCAGGATTCTTGATAATCACTCGCTTTTGGCGGGTGGAAGCTCCGACCTGGAGGTTGGCTGTGGGGGGAAGATTGGGAAATGTTTGATATCTAGTTCTAGTCTTTGTTCCCTTATTCCCACAGCAAGTAATACGGAATTGATTCTAATTTTATAATCAAATAACCTTCCTTTCTGATATATCTTTTTTAATGTTTTCTCAACTTACTTTCACAGCAAACTCCATAAGTGCCGCAATATCCATTGACGGTGCCCGACTGACGCATACACTTGAACCGCGTGAGGCAGGTGCCAGTGGTGCCACTGTTGGTGACACAGCTATCCGCCAGGACGCTCCTCCGCCTGCCCTGGCGCCACATGCCAGGTTCTTGGGCCACTAAGCCACCGCCTAAGATGTTCGAGTCATTCAAAGCCTGCGTTTGAGCCTGAGCCAAGGCCAGGAATCCCAGGAGCAGCAGCAGCAATGTACAATTTATATATCCAATCATGGTAATCCTCATGGTGTTTCACTCCGACTCTTTACTCTTCGCACCCACGCTCACTTTCACATCGACTGTCTGCGTTTTTCGGAGGTCGCCGCGCTTTTATAGCCCTTCTTCGGGAGCGAAGAAGAACGAAGAATTCGGAAGAATACGAGAGATACGTTGCGTTGCGCTGATGAGATTTTCGTGTTGGAGGCAACGGCATGTCAATATTTGGGCGGCGAAGAAGCTCGGTTTGTCACTTGCGCCGGCATGAATATTCAAAGCCGGGCTAGTTACGCCTTTTAACGTATTTGTGATCGAGTCATTGAACCTCGACAAAGTGACCATTACCCTGATCTTAGATCCGACCAAACTGGGTTATGTTTGCTCACATTTTTTTGGGAGGAGATCGATCAGTGCCCGCCGCCACCTCATTATCATCGCCATAAACGAAGATGACGATCGACTCATCGATGATGGAGATGATGATGATGATGCTGATGATGATGTCAAAAAGTGAAAAGAGGGTGTGAAAATGACAAGACCCCAATTACCGAATTGCACAACAACAAAATTAAATTGGGCAACAAACACGGCGATAAATGCAGGAAAAGAGTCAAGAGGTTCGTTCTATTCTCGGCGGGTGGGAAATTGTCTAAGAGAGCGGAATGCCAATCAATTGATTGATGCCGAAAAGAAACTCAAACATTTAAGCACGATAAGACCCTGTCAATTGTCGGTACGTCAAACTTTATCGCTAATCACAGGGATTCAGTAGGATTTAATTAGAATTTATTGTTGTTTCATTGGCGAAGTTTACTGAGACGTTATTGGTGATAAGAAATGAAGCTCTTTTAATTATAATATATACGATAAGAAAGTATCTTAATTATTGCAAGAAAGAAAAATAACAAACAAACCGAAAATAGAATATAAAGTATATTATTTTATTGTTTATAGAAATGCTTTAGATAAAGCCTTTTATTATGTTAATTATAGTATTTAAATTGACTTTTTACCCATCAAAACTCCCTCTTGCCCACCACTTGTCTACCTATTTTTAGGGATACCCCAAGCGCTTTGCAGGTGCCCCCTTGGAAAGCCGATAAAGCCATCGATCGATCATGTTTGCTGACACTTAGAACGTGGACAATTGGCTGCGATAGGTAATATCTGACAGGTGAGATTGCGGCTGGGCAATATAAAGCCAGCGACTGACCGCCTCGAAGACTCATTGTCAGAACGAAGATGAAGACGTTTACTGCAACAGGCAGCCTGCTCCTCCTGCTGGTGGCTTTGTCAGCCATTGAGGCCGCTTCGGTGGCCAAGCCCGCATGCGGCGCAACTACCTCCTCGAAGAACATCAACCTGATCAACCCGACGAATCCGCCAAGGGTATGCGAGTACCACGTGAAGGCCTACAGCAAGTATGTGTGCCAGCTGCGCATTGACTTCGAAATGTCCTTGGCCCAGCCCTCGTTGGTGAGCCAGGGCTCGGGTCTGAGCTACGCCGAGTGCAGCAAGGACTACTTCGAGGTCAATGGCCTGCGTCTGTGCGGCACCGAAGTGTGGCAGCACATCTACGTGCCCTTCAATGCCACCGATGGCGAGACTGTGGTGGATCTCGAGATTGGACTGGCCGATCGTGCTGGAACCTATGGATTAGTCACGCCCAGCTGGAATATGGTTGTGACCCAATTGGAGTGCCCGGCTGGAGCCTCTGTTCGCTCGCTGGATCTGGATGATGAGCCATTGACCATTGAGGGTCGTGCCAGCACTATCAAGGATGGCTTCTGGGTGGCTCCTCCGGGTTGCCTGCAGTACTTCCCCGAGTCCAAGGGCGTCGTCAAGTCCTTTAACTTCAACAATGGCGATGGCGTCTATCCTTCCAAGTTGAACTATGCCATCTGCTTCCGTCGCAATGTTGATACTTCGAGCCTTAAGTGAGTTTTTTTTACTTAGTTTGTGGAATAACATTTAAATGAATTAATTATTATTATTTTTATTAAGCATCCGCGCCTATTACTTCAATGTCGGTGCCCAGGAACAGGCCAGCACTCTGATGACCGATAATAGCTGCTATGATAGCGCCAGTACCAGCGATTTGGATGCCGATTTCCTTATGGTGCCCCAGGCCACCATGGAGGACAGTCACACGCACGCCACCTACTTCTGTGGCTCCATCAAGAAGGACGTGGTCATTACGAGTAAGTTTACGTGAGCTTTTCTACCGGAAAAGCTTGTAGAAAACACTAGTTAACACACAATAGTTTCTATTTTTAACCAGAAATAGTTGTGTTGATAGATATTTTTTAAATATTTTTTAAAGGAACTACTACTTCAGGGAATATTATTAGATAGTTATTGGCCTTTAAAAGTATTTGTATTTATTTTTTAGAAGAGCTAGAAAATCAGGGAATTATTTAGATAATTGTTTACATGTCAAATCTATCTTTAAATATATTTTAGGAAAAATAAGGAAGACCAGGCATACTCTTACATTTATTTTTAAAACCCATCAAGGCAATATAGTTCTGATTTCTTTACTAAATTCAACATTTTCACCCTATATATATTTCTAAAAATGTTCATAATGACCTACATAAATTCTCTTAAATTTTTTAAAATTTTTCAGGCAACAATCCCGGTCCCCTGATGGTTCTCTTCAACAGCGACGATATCTACAGGCAGAATGAGGCTGGCTTTGCTTTCACCTACACCGTGTCCTAAGCGGCAAAAATTTCTTTGATAACATATTTACTCATGCTAAAGAAGAAGGAATTTGCCAATAAAATCATAGAGAGCTCTAAAAGAAAGACTTGCCAAGTGTTTGTTCTGGCATTAGCGGCGAGCAATCAAAGCCATACGCCTTGGGAACTGAATTTGGCAAATAAAATTAAAGGCGGCTTTTGAAGGCTTTATTTTCTACGCCCTTTCAGTTTCTTTTCCTATCGGTTTGCTCTATCAATTACAGATAATTGCTGGGTATGAGGCGGGGGGAAGCGGAAGGGGTTGTGGTAGGGTGTCAACATTTGTCAGTGACAATTACCAGACAAGCGATATATTATCTCAAGAAGTCCCCGGCTATCTGGAGCTGTTCAAACGCCGTGTGCGAGACAATCTATCAAGTGGGTCGCATATCTAACAGATTCCAATCTTGGCTAAAACTTTATCTAAACGCCGGAAGGTTGGGCTTCGAACTGAACAGTTGACTAACTGCAAAAGTCATCCATCAAGTTGGAAAACGGTTGTAAAATGGGTTGGGTTTTAAGTGAGTTTTATGAGTCATAGAATGACACTAGGTTTTAAGTACTTTATTTTCTTTTAAAAATATTTAAAAAAAACTTTATGTTTGGAAATTTAATTTGGAAAAATTTAATAAGTAAAACTTGTTCTTAAGCTAAAAGGAAATAATTTAAAATATGTTAAATAGTTTCTAAATTGTTTGTTTATTTTCCATTAAACACATTTTTATATTGATGAAGTTTGTTTTCATTTTAAGACCTAAAAGTTGATTTTCAGGATCTAAAAAGCATTTGTTAGCTTCAGATTCAAAAAGGACATAAAGCAAGGACCAAACCCTAACTTGATTCCCTTATAAAAGCATTTCAAAAGCTCTTGAAAATCTTGAAATCTTGAAAATATCAACAAGTGTGCAAAATTGAGTCTCCCCTTTTCGAAAATATTTTTACTGCTGATAGACGAATCTTAAATTAGAATTCAACAGATTAAAGACAGCAATTAAACTCGAGTTATTAATGGTTGGCGCTAAGCATTGTACAATTGGCAGCATTCCGTCTCGCGGCGTCTTATTGAATCTGAGGGGAACTGTGATAAGAAAATGCCGGCGCAACAAGTTGCGAGCAACAAATGCTGCCCCGTGGCGAATCTGCAGCATAAAGCTTAAAGAAAGCTCTGGTCTCTGTCGTTACTGGAGCGTTGATAACGATGTTGCTGAGGCACAAGCTGGCAACATGCCATGCCGCTGGGCAACTTTGTTGCCGGCAACGACGAAGGCCGGCTGGCTGCCAGTTTTTGTGGCACGCGGATGGGATTCAGTACGATTGGAAGCGCGCGCGCAAAATTCAAACTAGAATTTCACTCAACGAAGGCGGTTGTGCCGCGGAAAAACGGAAAAGTCAACTGCGATCTGAACACAGTGCTAGTGCGATTTTGAGTGCTAGAGCGAGTGCGGGAACCGCTCATTAAACCCCGAATGGGTGCACAATAAAAAGTTTTTCAGACCCGGCCATTGAAAAGTGAGTGTGTGTGTGCGTGTGTGCTTATTATATTCCCGCTGCCATTGTCATCGGAACTCGAGCTCTTGGCACAGAGAGTGCGAGAGTCGCTTAAATGCCCATCTAAGTGGCAGGCGTTTAATCAAGTCAAGTCCCAGTCGCCGAAGCCAGCCACCATCTCCATCTTCGACGCCGTCGGTGTCACAAAGGAGTCGAGGAAGGGCGAGAAGCTACTCCTAGCTTCCTTACATACCGGGCCAGGGCACCCCGGGCACATTCACGAAATTCCCAGTGAAAACATAGCCATAAATTAACAACTAATTCAATTAACTGCCGACAACGTCAACGAGCGGCTGCAGCGGGAAAAGCCCTGCCAGAGGAGGACCCGTGTGCGGGAAGTGCGGCTGCGAGCCGGGTGCCGAGCACTGCAACGCCGCAGGATATGCGGCCGGCTGCCTAGGAGGAATTCCTTGTGCGAGCCTCCTACTTCACGGTAAGCCAACGAGCACAATGGCCCCAAAAATATTTCATAACTAACTCACACACATGGGCCCGACGCTGCTGCCGCTGGGAACCGGAAATTATGACAAACGTTCTGGTTTTTAATTTCGCTAAATTAAAGATTTTTATTAACTTAATTTTAAAGTTAATTAAAGATTTAAATCGTAACAAAGAGAGCTTAAAAAGTGTTATTATTTATATTTATTTTGTTTTTATTTGTTGAGAACATTTTTGTAGGAGAATTTGTGGAATTTCTTTAAAATACTTTAGAACAAATTAAGCACAAGACTTGATATTTAGGTTACTGATTTCTTTGAAGAATAAATTCATTTTAAATAGTATTAAATAACCTTACATCTCTAGA
>JAEIIL010024577.1:0-17785 GCA_018905715.1 Drosophila lini | reverse complement strand
TAATGGCTTAATAATGTTTATTAAAGGTTTATAAAAACATAAAGCCAATAAAACCAATTTAATATAATTTATGCACAACTATTTCTGCATTAGCACCATAAATAATTTCAATTTAGTAAACACCAAACTTGTTACAGAATAAAGGAATTCAGACGGATAAGCTTTAAGTACACTTAACATTAATTTGATTGCAGCCAGAGAAGCCAGCTTAAACACAACAATTATGTATTCATTGCGAATTATTCAGGCTTAATTTAAGCTCCACAAATTTGGGTAAATAGTTTAACTTAAGCACAGGTTAAAATACAATTGCCATATTATAAGCAGCCAAAAGCAATCAAAAATCTCTTGATTAGCTATGGCAGCCCTCAAGGTCTTCTTCAGTATAAATAAGTATATGCATGAATTGGACAAATCAACAGGCCGACACGGCGTATGCGCAATATATGTATGTACATATGCCAATATTGGGAAAAGTAATTTGGGAGTAGTAATTTAAAATTACAATTTCGCAATGATGTGCAGATGTACTTGAAATCGCTTCGATTGCGTTTTTATGCTTGTTTGTTTGCAGCACGTAAAGCACATAAAGTTGCTGCTGCTGCGAGCCGTAAAGCCAATTCGCAGGACACCACACGGCGTATACTTAATACACACGTATGCAACGCGTGACTGCTGCAAGGCTGCCGGGCTATAAGGGATGTGCCTTTCGCACTGCAAAAGAAATCAACTTAAAATGTGCAAATTGTTTATACTGGCGACCCCAGCCTCCTTTTCGTCCTTCAGCCCTTTCCGGACAAACACAAACATATGTGCGCCGGCATGGGTTAAAGTATGTGCTGGACATTGAATAAGATTAATGAAGGTTTCCCTTTCTCTCTCTCGCCTGCCTTTATTTTTATGTTCGGTTTCGGGTCGGCCGCCTGCTGCGGTTTCGAGGTCCTGCCGCAGGATGATGCCTTTGCCCCCCCGCCTGCTAAAATATTTTTGCAGTCGGCCTCGACTGCTGCTGCTGTAAACGAAAAACATATTTCAATGATGCATGCACCCCGAAAACAACATCAAGCAGGCGGTTCCCCATTGCTCCTCCCTTTATCCTGGGACACACAATAAACTGACCCAACAACCAGTTTCATGAGGGATCTGCCAAGAAGGACATGAAGCTGGAACTGGAGCTGTTTCTGAATCTGAAGTTGCCGACCTCAAAAACAGGAATGTCCGGAAAATGTGGCGACGAAATGTGACACTTTTATTGGTCTGTCAGGAAAATGACATCTGCAACTGAAGCGCTCAGAAGGCTGAGGATATTTCTTAAAAAAAAAAAACAATTCAACTTTAAATAAATGTAAAATGTTGAATAAGGTTTTATATTCCATATTCCATTTACTTTTTATATTAATTTTATCTAATTCTTTTTGGAAATTTATATTATTAAGGGGTTTATCAAAATCTATTATTAATCTCTCATTTTCTTTGTTTGTTTACAGCTCAGCAAATTATTCTCTAATTATAAACAACTCTTTAGATTAACTTTTCTTAGCCAAGAATATTTTTAAAGTATTCTTTTCTCCCCTAAAACATCTTTCCCCACCAAGACCAATCTCTAATTAAATTACAGGTAAGTGCTAGCCAAGTTTGCCAACTTTCTTTGGCCACATTTTCTATCAGCATAATCATTTTGCAGTTTTACTGAAATGATTCCCTTAACTCCACTGGGAAGGGGGGCTTGAAAAAACCCCATAAAGTAAGTAAAACTCCAGACATATTTAATTATAAATGCAGTTCAACTTGCGCAAGAAAAATAAAAGAGAATGTGAAAGCTCGGGCATAAAGTGCTGGCTCGTAATCAGCTAAGCAAGAGCTCCATTTCCACTAAACCATCTTCTCGAAATTGCAGTTTAATGAGCTCATTGACAGGTGCCGAGCGGTGGCAGCGGCAGAGAGTCCTGGTCGAATCCTGCAGCTAAATGAAGTGTAATTCTTCGCTGCAAAGCAAATGCTATATTAATCATCAGCTTTAAACCGACAAAAAATCTCGCATATTCCCAGCAGCGAGACCTCAACACTTTTTGTGTTTTCTTTCTCTCTTTTTTTTTTTATTTTTTGTGTGTGTGCGCATTCCATTTTTTAATTAACCGCCAGAGAGGACCCGAGCTCTTGCCCTATGGAGACCCGGCTGTCAGTTTACCTGGATGTGGAGTCCTGTTGACATTTGCCACCGTCATGCGACAGTTTGAACACACAGCCTGCCAGCAAGGGTTGTCAGCCCACCAGAGAGTGTGAATGGTTGTGCGAATGGAGTGTGTGTGTGTGTGTGTGTGTGTGTGTGTGATGTGAAGGACCCCTGACAGCTGTTGCTCGAGTAGTTTTTAAGTAGCTGCTAATGAGTCGGTAACTTGCGAGGCAGACAACTTTCAGGAGACCATTTTCTTGCGGTTCTACATGAGTTTCTACTTCGTTTTCCCGTCTCTCGTGGAAACCTATTAATAATTTCATGTCAGTTTGCTCTTACAGGAGTAGCAATGTTTTCTTTATAATATTATCACATAATATATATTATACATATTTAACTTTGAGATTAGACTATGCTTTTTGCAAGTCCGAAACTCACTTTGTATGGTAATCTTTCAACATTGTAATATCCAGCTGAAGCTGGAAGAACACGATGCCATCTGCTTGCATTTGCTGGCACTCATGTTTAAATATGCTCGCAAAACGCAGTTATCCTTCATCCTTGCACATACACATACTCTCTCTGACACACCCATTTTCCCCGGAGGAAAACGGAAACGAGGCGGAGAACAATGGCTAACAATATTACGCATACGACGCGGTCCCCGAGTTTGCTTTTCGCCCCTGTCGAGAGTGCCCTCCATCGAAGGGCAGTCGGGAAACCGGCGAAATCTGCGCTAAATGAAAGCATTCGCGTGCAATTATGTAACATCATCCTGGGGGAGGGAAAGAAGGTCCAGAGTGTAAATCCAAAGAAGGTGATTCCCTCTTCTTTTTTATGCCTTATTCTTTTGGCGTTAAATTAAAACAACGAAATATAGCAGAGTTTATGAAGTAAATACAAGCATAAAAAAAAGACAGAGAAGCAGAACAATGGGAAAAAGGCGAAAAGGGAAAAAGAAAACAGAGTTTTCACCGTATAAATTCACACTAAACTGGGGATTTCAAATGGATTTCCTAAGGCCCAGGCAACAATGGCATACTCGGCATAATCGCCATGAATGAAAGCGCAGCATCATCGAAGCCAAAAGACGACAACGACGACGAGGACGACGACGACGAAGGCGACAGCGTTGACGACTGACAAGGAATCCTGGCATGGCGGCACGGGGAAATGACGACCATGACAGGCGGAACAAACGAGCATGGCGTATATGGAGACGTAGCTGGCATACAGCTGTTGCAGGAGTCTCTGCATAGTTTACTCAGCACTCTTTGCCTTGCCTAAATATATATAGATATATATACTTAGTCGGCTTCCTTTCCTTTTCACTTTATTTCCTACCAAGCCGAGGCAAGGAGTAGCGTTATAAATCGCATTAAGTGGATCATACTTTGCATATGAAGTATCAGAGCGAAGGAACTAGAGATGGAACAAGTTTTAATCAAGAATAATAAATATATGGTAACTAATTTCTAATTAAAATAATACAAATTCTATAAATTTAAGGGAAATCATAACTAACTGTTAATAAAGAAGGTTATTATTAAAACAAACCTTTTTCATAACTAACTGTTAATAAAGAAGGTTATTATTAAAACAAACCTTTATCAAGAGTTTTTAAAGCTTGTAAAAATACAAAAAAAGCTTTGCTAGATGCCAAATGTCTTCCTCTAAAATTCCTAGTTAAAATCCAGGTTGACCTTTGCCATCACTGCTGTTCCAGTTGCGAGCTAGAAGAGCAGCAGATAAAAAGAAAGCACTTTAACATAACAATGAACTCCTCTCCGACAGCAGCGCCAAACGCAATCAAAATTCAAAAGTTTCATTTGCAGGTAAATGCTTGGATTTACTTGGTGGGATTTTAGGGGGTGTGTCCCTGGCACCTCCTCTTCATCCTTGTTGTCAATTGTTTGGCAGCGCATGATGAATGACGCCGATAGCGTCCGCCACGATGATAGCGCGAATTTGTAGCCGCATTAACTTTGCCACCGTGAAGTTTTCACAGCAAAGGACCCACGGAACCAAAGGTCAACACAGGTTGCCTGCGAGATCTTAATGGGAATGCCAAGTGGAGCGCCAACTACTACCGTAGTAAATTATGCGAAAAACTTTTACACCAGAGCCAAACGGACTCTTTTGCTCTATTATAAATGATGAAAAAATACACTTCCATCGACCCAAATGGAAAGGAATACACATTTTTTTTGCAGATATCGCTTTCATTTATAAATTGCAAGTAAAGGCACGTTTTAGACCAACCCAGCTCAGACTGTATTTTTTAGGAAATTTAATACCTCTGTTTCTTGTCATTGAAAATCTTAAATTTCCATTTTCTATCAAGTCTAGACGCTTTTGAGTATAACTTTATCGATAAAAGCAAATATTATGGCAACTCGTAAACTTAAACTGGCATAAATATGGAATTTCTTTGTTCTCAGACAAACCCGCCCCCTTGTTATTCTATAAATAAATGAAGCCATTATCATAAATATGCTACTGGGCGGCATACAACCAATTAAAATGCGACTTACTGGCCAAAAGTTAGTAGCAACAAATGCGTAAACAAAAATATACTGTGTAGAACAGGCCATTCATGCTTGTTAATGAATAATTAATATAAATACTCTGAACAAGTTCTTGTTTGCTTTCCAATGTTAATTGAAATGAGCATTTAAAGAACAATAAATACGCGGCAAAAAGTCGGCATGGAAATGGAAATTATACAACAACCAACTCAGAGACAGGACAATGCGAGGATGAAGGGGATGGGGATGGGGTTGGGAGTAATAAGGACAATGCGATTGCCTCAAGGAGCTGCCGCTGGGAACGCTTACGAATGCCATTACACGACAAAGGACTCGAGTTGAGTTGACTCCTTGGCCGAGGAGTGTCCTTATCGCCAATCGCATAAATCTCGTCCTCGGAGAGTTGTTACCGGGACACGCTGGGCAAAAAGAGAGCTAAAAGAGCTGGAGAAGCTAGAAAGGCAAGTGTTGCCACCTAGTTGCAAATAGGACGCAAGGGTTTCCTTTAAGCAATTACTGTATCACGCAGTTTTCAAGCTTTTAATGCCAGGTACTTAAAATCCTTCAAGGGGTATATTAGTTTTGGTTTAAAATGGGATAGTAAAGGGTATAGAATTTGTAGAGGATAAATCACAATGGTATAACTTATGATGTAGCAAAGAAAATATAATGCATAATATGCATAACGTTGAAGGTTTTTTTATACATTAATTTTTTGAGCTGTCCCTAGAATCTCTGAAAAGTCAGGAAGAGAAGGAAAGATGAAATAGAATACTTTAGAGTCAGCAGCATTAACTCTGAATTTGCTCAATTTATTCTTCTAAAGAATATGGCTCTGGTTTGACATTTTTACGATTTAAATATATTCTAACCTGGTACTGAAAAGTATTAAACTTGTATTATTTTTTGTTATTTTATTATTATTCTTCTTTGAGTAAAATTTCCTTTGAGTAAAACACTTTTTAACAATTTAGATAGGTATCATGGGGTATCAGCCAAGTCGTATACCCTTTACTATTTCCTAGTTACTGGCTATTTTATATACTCCTGACCGGCCGAATCGGACATTATTTGGACTGTTTTGTTTTTCTGCTGACTCTCTGTATCTTGGCTGCGTGACTTTTATTGGACTTTCGCTTCTTATTTTCCCTTCTTGAGCCGAAAGTTTCGGTCTTGTTTATGGCATTTATCGTGCTGTTTATTCTTGGCTTGGCCTGGCCCTTTTGTTTCACATTTCCGCGCGCCTAGAATTTTCCTGGACTGGAGTTTTTCCCTAATGCCAACGCATATCCCGCAGCGTTTACTTAACGCGCCCGGCGCGCTCTTATCTAAACGATTGCCTGTGGAGTGATTATGAGTGTTTGAGGTTGTTAGCATAATTGACGCCCCGTGCGCGCTTAGCGAAGGAATAACAGCAACAGCCAGCGAAAAAGAAAAGGGAATAAAGTTAAAGCAGAATGAGCGGACAATGAATAATAATCAAGTGCCATTTGGATATATTTTCGGGCTAATAATAAGCCGAATTGTGAGTGAATCCGGGACTAAAAGGGCGGATACGTTCACGGGAAAGAAATATTATAGCAGAGAAACTACAGAAACACTTTTATAAGTTTCCTTAAAGTAAACTACAAAATGTAACATCTGAATATAAAAATCATACTTTTAAAAGATTAAAGACCCCTATTAATATCTGTTAGGCTCTTTTTTAATAAGTATGATTTTTAAAATTCTGTAAAAATAAAAAAACAAAAATATATAAAATTTCTTTCCCACTTCACCCGTACTTTAAAATGCTGAAAATAATTAAAGCCCTGTTTTAAATATTAATTTAAGTCTCCACTTTAAATTTCCAAACATTTTAATTACACGCTTTTGTTTCCTAACCAATCATTAAAATTTTAAGCCTCATTTACCAACTGTGTGGTAAATGGTAAAAATATTTAAATACAAAATTCACATTACCAAAGCATTTTTACCCACACAAATTGTGTAATTCGATTTTCATTTTTCGGTACCATATTCTAAACATAAGTACAGCACGATTCTGATTTTCAATGCCATATCAAATATTTATTTTCTCTTCTCATTTAAATTTCCAGGCACGTCAGCGACTCCCCCTCTTAAAAATCACCATTTATGTTGGGACCAAATGCGCATTAATGTTACCTGAAAATGTCAGAACTCTTTCTCTCCCCTCATTCACCCGACTCAACCAACACACACACAATTACCACAAATAATTTCGAACTCATCGAACTTTTGGAATGCAAAAAATGTTGCACGTGGCATTGATTTCGTGAGCCATGATTGATTGGCAACCAGACTTAAAGCCGCACTCTTCCCACGAGGCTTAAACGCGAAGCAGAGGAATTTTGAGTTGGTTTTTTTGAGCCGAAAAATGTTGGCCTAATTGCTCATGGCCCACAGCGATGTACACACTAGCAGCACTTATTATGATTGCTTGTTGAAAACTCATAACTAAGCGTTCTGCAGGGTAACCATTGTCTTCCGGCTGCCCGAGAGATTAGGTTGCATGTTGCAACATTTCAACAGGTCGTGCGAGCAATGTGGGAGATGTGGTAATAATGTGGTTAACAAATACAAAATTATTTATTAAAATAAAAATAGAACTTTATAATAATATTCTGAAATAGTATATCCTAAAAATTCATCTCCTTTATAAATAATTAATATGTTTTCTTTGTAAAACCAACTATTATCAAGAAACTACGCTGCAACATTTTAACAGGTTGAATGAGTATTTTGGTAGAGGTGGAAATAAAGAGGTGAAAACCTACAGAAATATATAATAATATAAAAAAATATATTTGTTATAAGTTCCTTATAAATGTTTATCATTTCTTTCATTCCAAAAATCTCCCTAAAAATCACTTTACCAACCAACCAATCCCCCCTCACCCCCATTTCCACCAATCAACAGATTTTCCTTAAATCAATGACACTGAATCAAGACGTATTTTGGGTGTCACGCTCGCATCTCTGCTAGCCAAGTTAAGGCAAACTGATTGCGCAATGAGCATTAGAGCATGAGAGCATGACACGCGTCTCACTCACGTCGCTCCCCCCAGCAGCACCACCGCCGTCGTGCTGGCAGACTCCCACTCAAATTTAAGCATCAGGAATAATCTTTGGCTGTTGTCGCCTGTCGCCTTTAGCCTTCCTGCCCGCCGCCTGTTGCCTGTCATTGTCATGTTTGCACTTGGCTTTAATGCTCCTCCGCAATGCCAGTGGGTTTTCGCTTTCGGTACTTGCCGCCAAATAAAACTTTGAACCCGTTGCCGTTGGGTTTCTCATTTTCGCTGCAGCCACCAAAACCAGGGGGCACCAAACCTGCAACCTGCAAACCGACGAAGGGCAAACTGCACTGTGTTCCCCCAAAGCGCCTGCAATTAAAAGCTGTCTTCCTGGCTCAGTATTTAGAAACGCATAGGGAGTGGGTGCACTGGTGAAAATAATTATGTTTAATAACATTTACGGAAAAAAGTTCAAAGCAAATAAATAAATAAATAATTAAGTCCTTAGAGAACTATGTATCTTTATGTATTTCTAAGAATTTTCTTTTGGTTAAATTAACTTTATAAGTTACCGTAGAAATTTAATTAAATATATTTCTTTCTCTGCACAGCTTAGTTTGCATCAAATTTCCACTGCGGTGTTTTCAGCATGATTACTTTGTCTACGTGAAGTGCAAATGAAAGTCTCACCACTCTCCGTTTCCGTTTCCGCTTCTATTTCTGTTTTTGTGTGTGTGCGTGTGCTGGTTTGTTTGTAAAGTTTGTTAATTGTGTTGATTTCGTGTTGATGCCGCTGCAGGCGCCAAATGCAATTGGGGAAAAGTGTAAGAAAATTGTAGTTGAATGTGATAAACTTACCTGTTGAACTGCGCAGGCATATACCTGCCTCTATTCCTTTTCCTTTCCCCACGTGTGTGTAAAAGCTTAACTATTTTAAAACCATTAACCAATGTAAACTTGAGTCCTTTGAGCTAACAGCATGGGTCGTTTTAGCCATTATTTTCGGTTAGAAGATGGCAAAGTTTTGCTATTTATTCTGGTAAATATTTTACAGAAAATAAAGTTGCTTATTTAAGTATCTTGACTGAATAATCCCTTGTTAAGTTTATGGGATTTAAGTTAAAGTATCAGGTTTATATCTCTGTGACACTATAAACCCTTGACTTTATACTTTCTAGCCATTTGTCAATCGTAAAAAATAAACCGATTATGAAAACACACACGACTCAATGGAAAAACATGCGTTTGCAATTTTTCTTTGCAGTCAGCGGGAAAAATCTCGTTTTGCATCAATAAACATTGACATTGCCGCTTAAGTGTGTGTGCTTTACGTGGGTGTGTGTGGGTGTGCAGGAGGATAAATCAAGTGGTGGAGAAAATGCATTTTCTAGGTTGTGTATGCATCTGTATGTGTGTGCCATAAATGATGCATGCCCCGCAGGCAAAAATAAAATCAGCGAGAAGAAAAGTTTTCCCTCCGAAAAATTCGATTTGTTTTTTTTTTTCTTTGAAGCTAATGCTGCGGCACACACAAAGGAGTTTTCCTGGCAAAAATGGCAGAGTGAAACAAGAGATTTAATGCAACAAAATCCATATTTAAGTGAGTTGCTCATCTCTCAGCTATTGCGTTTCTTTGTTTGTATTTCCGTGACTGCATAAAAATGATGCAAATGGAGATGGAAATGTTGATAGAGTACGAGGATGCGCCAAAAACACAGAGGTTTCAGCTTTTTGTGCTTCTGCTTCCTTCAACTTTTGCTTATTTGCTTAGTTCTGATTTCAGGAAAAACTTCCTTGGCTTGTTGAAATATATATATATAAATCTTAAAGCCCTTGGCCTTAAGTCAAAAAACTTGGGGAGGAGGTTTAAAAGAATTCAAGAAATTATTTTTTCCCAATTCCCAATTAATTCAACTAGAAAACACTGGCAGAAAATAAACCCTGACCGCTTAATTGCTTATTGCAATCTTAGCTGGCTATAAGTAGCCAAATATATGTATTGTACAAAATGCTTAAATTAAGCCGACTACAAGTTAAATCCTGTAACAACTGCCGGAAGTGTAGGAAATTAGTTGGGGGAATTTATTCAGAATAACTTTAAATACCGCTCACGGACGAAAAAGTCCTGGGGAAAGCTTAAGCTTAAGCCATTAGCAAGGCTTAGAGAGCCGAGGCAAAAATCATAATCTTCTAATTTCGAAGAAGGAAAGGGGGCGAAGGATAATGCATGGAACGTGCGGCACGCTGGCGTATGCGTAATATGCCTAATGCAAAACGCAAACTCAAATAAAAGTGAAATACGAAGACGCCTCTACGCAAATGTATTTGTAAGCAGGCACTTAGCACACTCAGGAGCTGAGTTTTTGAAATATGCTTGACGGCTCTTGGCTCTTGGCTGACTGCCTTCCTCAGCCGAAAAAAAAGGAAACAGAGAAACGCACAGACACAGAGACAGCGACAGGGGTAGCAGCTAAAAGCCGAGGTCCTTATGAGAATTTGACAACATATTCTCGCACAACAAGGGGCGGTCATACCCATACCCATGCCACCACCACTCCTGGGAGAGCATCCTTGCCGTTTTCCAGGCAATCTCAGCGCGTGCCGCACGCTTTGCGCATTTAACGCGTATTTTGCACAGCGCTTCTAGCCGCTTCTATTTTTGCGAAAAACAGGACCTCGTCGTCGTCGTCGTTGTCTCATTTTTCGGGACATGCCAGCAGGCAGTCGCCAGCCAACTTTGTGGCTCCCCATATTTATATATAGTTGTGCCCCACATCCAGCCATAGATGCCACATGCACATCGCCACGCAGAATGCTGCATAAATTGTTTTTAAAGTCCAACGGAAAGTGAGTGAAATGCTAGAGCCTTGCTCTCACCTGTCGCTGCTTTGTGCTCTACTGAGTAGTCATGCACTGCGAGAAAAGTATGGCATATAGTATGCTAAGAAATAAATTTGTAAAGAAAAATATTTCATAAATATTAAATTAATGCAGAAGTCTTTGTATGCATTTTTCTGAAATGAATATGAATCTTAAGAGCTTACAAAATATAGTACAAAAATTTTAAATTCATTAGTCAAGCAATTGTTAAGAAATTGTATATTAGTTACTTAATATTTTTTGCTACAATCGGAACATTAATATTTTTAATAAGATCTACAAAACTTTGTAAATTAAGTTTGCAAAAATCAACATATTTTCCAAAAGAAAAAGCACGATTTGCACTTAAAATATAAAAAAAAAGCCTAATATTTTCTTAAAGAAATAAATTGTAAATATTTTTAATTTGAAAGTCCGAAACCTTTAGCAATTTCCCTAAATTAAGCCATTTCCCAAAGAAAAAGAGAACCCGGATTTTCCAGATGCACATACCTGTGGCGTTGACTTAGGGCATCCACTTGGCAGGGCAGACAGGTCGCTCTTCTTTAAATACAGGCTTCCCCATTCAGCCTTGTGATAGACAGTCCTGGCAGAGGAGTGTTGACAGCATCTGAGGAGCAGAAAGAGGACGAGGAAGAGGAGCAGCAGCAGCTGACTTGGCACCAGAGTTCGCCTTGGGGTGTCGTTTGCGGTTTGGCAGCCATCTGGATGTGTGGGGAATATGCTTATATGCAGCCACATATGCAGGCTGATCCGATGGTATGTATAGTATATATGTATACATAACACCAGTGTAAGCGAAGGCCACTTACCATTTTGAAGGAAAACAAACAGGCAAATCTTTTGTGGGGTGAAACTTAAATATCCTTAAAATGTCAAGCGAACGTATTAGTTGCTCAAATTTAAATACGGCTCGCAGTCTGTCGTTGTTTTTGCTCAAGGATAAGCTTAAATGTGAAGAGGGGTCACGAAATGGCAGGGGATTCAGTTGTTTTTTGACAGACGGAACGATATGGAGATTTATTTATAGAAAAACATTAATCTTATATGGTTTCTAATGAGTTTTTTGATAAATCAAAGCAATATGTAATATGCATGACATTTTCCTAGTATAACTTGGAAATTGAATTGTTGGAAATACCTTCTCGTTTACCCCTTAAATTGTTGATAATTTCCGCACTTTGTTTGCTTGTGCCTTACTTCCTGTTTGGTAATTCACAGTAGACAGTGTAGAGATTCACCTGGCAAAGGCACTCATTTATCCCCTCGAGGGGATTATTTGTAATTTACAATTTATGTGTAATGTGCGTGCTTGTAATTTGCTGATTTAATTAGTGGCCATAACTCATTGTTATGGACAAGGACGCGACCAAGATAATAAATGACTTTTAATTGTTGGCCATGCTCGTAATTAGTGAGAAACGGCGGTGGGTTTTGGGCCACGCAATAAATAAGAGGCCTCATCTTATCGATGATCTGGTAATGGAGTGCATAATGTGCTGAAAAGGTGGTAGGAACCTGTGTGGTTGCTAAAGGATCAACCATAATTCGCGTCTAATTTGCGGTTAACCAACTTACAACAGCGCTCCCAAAATGATGGCGAACATTGAACAATAATTAATAATCATTAGTAAGCCGCACATTATGAAGTGGTTGACTAAATATTGAAATTACTGTGATATTAATGCCAGGCCAGGAACAACATAAACAATGGCATTATTATGGGCACTCGCTCTCACTCATCCCGCCCCGTTACCCTCGCCGTTATCCTCGATTGTCCTTAATGACAACAATGTGCAAACTGTTTTGAAACAAAGTGGCAGGAGGCACGAGGCAGCTACAATAATAGCAAGTGCCAAGCAATGGCAATATTGTCGCACTTGTGCGCGAGTGTGTGTACATTTTTCGGCCCAAATTATGGACATGCGTGCGAACTGCAGGCTTGTAAATTGAAACTGTGACACGCCCATTACCATTACCGCCCACACAGAGCAAAAATAATTATTTTAAAGAAGGATTTCATCTAATTATAAAGTAAATATTAATAAATTCCTTTTAAATTTGAATTTTTTTTCCTTTTTAATACCGAAATGTATTTTTTAATCTTACAAAATTGATATTATACCTCGAAAAATACATTTTAAAATAATATTAACTATATTAGAGTTAAAACGTATATTTCTTTTTAACAAAATATAAAAAAGGTTAATATTTTATTATATATTTATTTTTTAAGTGCTTTGGAAATGACCGCCAGCCTTAACAAAACAAACTATGCGGTGGCTTCCGCTCTCGACAGGCGCCATTGCAGTGGAGGAGTCCCAATGCGCTTCTGTTAATTATTTCTTTTGGTAAAAATAACTTTTGGAAAATACATAATTTGAGTGGTGCTAATTAAAATACGAAAGAAGTAATTATAAATGCCAAGGCCCAGCTGAAAAGCTAATGGGAACACTAGCAATAGCATTTATTTAAGAATTTACATAAAAATACAAAAAAATAACATTATATTTATTTAAATATTAAAAATTAAAATTAAATATTACAGTTTTCTTAATATTTCAGAAACTTAAAATAACAAAATTACCTACGAAATACCCCAATAATTACCCGCCTTTTATCTCTTTTAGATTTCCTTAACACTTTCCTTATAATGGTGGATTTATGACTCTCTCAAACCAAAACTCGTTCAGTTCTCTCTCCAAAGAAAATTGGCTAACAGAAACTGCCGGGGACTTACCCGTAATTGTGGTGGCCAAGAGGAGAGCTCCATCTGATCTCATTGCCCTCGGAAATTGCATTAATAATGCAGCAGGGAGGGGAGGTTCACTTTCGACTGCATACTTTTCGGGGGCTGAATTTAATATTTGGCAATTATGCGAGTGCGAAGAAGTGTATGAGTGTGTGTGCGTGGCGCCCCGAGGCAAATGAAATATGTTTGGAATTGCGTATACGCACAGGGTGACATGGAGTGTGAGTATAAGTGCGAGTGCATTTGCCATTATATTGCATAATTTATGCGCACATTTAATTAAATTCCAACCCTTTCACTGCCTTTTTTTTGCTCAGTTGACCCAAATACCCGTCACAGCCACGTTTAATGCCTGCTTAATTTAATAAACTAACGCAGTCCGAAAAAGGGAAAACATTAACTGTCAAAATAGCTTTAAATTAATTTGAAAATTCATGACCAATTTGTCACCACTAAAAGTAAAAAAAGAGATATATGTATATATGTAAAACCAAACGATAATGTGTACAAAGTTAATTGCATTTAATGAGCATTAGAGGCTAAGCGGATTGCGGATGCTGTAAAGAGCAAATGTAATTTGTAATTAAAAAAAACTTACGACTGCAATTAGTCTAAATGCTTTTTTGCATGAAATCAAATTGAATTCATATGAATGAAAGCTAACCCTTACCGTTTGCAATTGCATTAATAAGAATCGATTCATTTTGGTCGAATTAAAAGGAAAAGTAACAGAAGGTATTTAAATCTTTAATAAAAATAATATAACAATAAAATTTTGACTTCCGAATATAAAAATGGTCGTAGACTTCATAAATAAACATTTTTTCCAGATAATCAAATTGGAGTTATCTCTCAATACAAACATATTTACTATCAAAAATATATAAAAGGCTTTTTATATTTAACAACTTAAAATTTGAGTCGCCAATAACAGCTAATTATATTTTATGAATTACAACTCTCCTACCCTGTAATCAGTTTTAAAGAAAATCGAATACTATTAAAATTTGTTACGGTATTTCAACTGCATACGATCCTTATCTTTGGGATTATCTTATCGCTCCAACCCTTAATTCCAATTGCTGTTCAAAGCGACGCCACACATTTAGTTAAGTTCCAGAAGTAGAGGAGTACGGTTCAGTGAATCAATGAAAGCAGCTACTTATAATAATAATTCACAATAAACATTTTTTACTTTGAACATCGGATAAGCGATTAAAAATCGGCTGAATTGCAAAGTGTAAACAAACCTGCGTCATACCTGATAAACATATCTTACAAGCAAATGGACGAGAACCGGAAGAGCATTTTAGACCTCAATGAAGACTGTCAACTGGAGATTATGAAATATATTATTGCTGACTGCGAGTTGAGCGATAAATCTCGGGGTAATAAAATGAAATTTGCCAATTTAGTAAATTTTGCACTGGCTCACGAGGATTTTGAGGCAATATTGGAAGAATACTACAATGATTTATACGAGGATCTGGAATTCGTTTTTGTGGCGAACAGACGCGAACTTGAAATAGATTTTTCAGAGCTGCAAACCACACTCACAGAGAAAGGAGAAGCTTTCTTGCGAATTTACGCTGAAGCCATCCGAGAAAATAACGTCATACAAGAAGTTGAACTTTACTTTGACCCAAAATCTTTTCAACCCAATTTTTTAAATAACTTTGAAATAGTAAAACGGGCTCTTGAAAATAAAACGAGCCTCAGCTCTGTAAAAATTAAACTTAATGGTTAGTATATCCCAGCAGTATAAATTACTACAAATATGAATAAAAAATAATAAAACTATAAAGTACTGTACTAATTAAACAATACTTTCTACAATTATATTTTTTATTTTAGGATATTCCCTGGAAGATTTAAACAATTTTCGACACATTACGTATCTCTCCTTGGATGTACGAATGAATGCAGATGCACTGGTAAATGTCTGCAAGTCAAACCCGGATTTGGAAAGCTTAAAGTTTAAAAGCACCGAAATTCTTGGAAGACTGTCCGACATCGTGCCGCATTGCCACAATCTTACGGAACTAATGTTCGTGCCAAAGCCGGATATCGATGGAGCCGAATATGCACCTCTGGCAGAGCTTCCGAACTTACAAAAAATGACTATATTCAGAGCCTTCGAGAATGGCTCTCTGTTGACGTTTTTTGAGGCAATAACCAATTGGCAGAGAGCAGAGCACCAACCGCTGACAATGGACTTTATCGAAGTCTTGCCACATTTAAGTAACGTTACAATTGCGAGAATGAACTCTTTTTTTCTTTTAGAGTTGGAGTATCAACCTCAGAATTATATGAAGTTTTTGATCTCTTACGACTTTTGGGATATATGTAGAGACAGCAGCCCTTTAGAGCAATCTCTCGCCACCATAACCCTAATTGATGCAAGACTAATAATCGATCACAAAGGACTTGCCTTATATGAATGTCCGACAACAGATACCGACATAAGCGGATTTGTTTCCCTCTTAAAAACTTTTAATATAAAAACCTTTAATTTAACCGACCTCTCATTTAAAAAACAAATACCAAAAATCTTTGCATCCATGATACCAGACGAATCATATGCTTTGAAATCGGTCAATACAGAAAGAACAGAAATAGACCACTTTGAAACATCTGAACTTGTTAAAATTAAATCAATTACATCTTTGAACTGCCAATTTTCAGATTGGGAGTCTGTCGAGCTCTTGAGTGCGCTTACCAACCTAGAAACAGTGAATATCATAATTGAAGAGGAGTTCGAGAAGACGTATTCAGAGGCACTTTGCAGTCTCTTAAATACCTGCTCGGCAAGCGGTGTCATTACGTGTCCAAATTGGAACGCTGAATTTAAAAAGAACGAGAATATTTTAGGCCAAAATAAGATAATTAAAACTCTAATAATTTCAACCCAAGAAGAAAATGCTGACGTTTTTGAAGCCTTCGGCTACAGAGATTTAATTACGATTGAGGAACTGGATGTTTCAGAATGCACCGATATAACTATTAAAGAAATACTCAAAGTGGCAGAGGTGCAACCCATAACAAAATTAAGAATTTCATTGACCAATACGAATGACATAGAGAATTTGTCGGACCTAACTGAGCTCAAGGAATTGACCATATGTAACTCTGAGGAGGGATCTCTAGTAAAGCTCTTCGGCCAACTGGCCACGAAGGCGTCGTCGTCGCTTCAATGCCTGCAAATTAATTCGAAATTTCTTTCTACCGAAGAGTTGGTTCTAGTTTCTAGAATAAGGTCGTTGAAAAAATTAGATATATGTGATTATTCCTTTAATAAACATTCATCATTGGTGGAGTTAGCTAACTCGAATATTGAAGAATTAACGCTTACGTTTCCACACGGTTCTTTACGCAACTTATTTGCTGCATTTGGTGCCAAAACTACAACCAGGCTTCAGCACTTGAACATAAAAAGCAGTTTTCTTACGCACACGGAATTCGAAGAGCTCTTTAAAATTAAAAGTTTAAGAAGATTTCAGTGCAAATGTCCCATTAATGTGTCCTCTTTGCGGAACTTTAACCACTCGGTGCAATTAAATATTCGAATGATAAATATCAGTTCAGAACAGTTACGGTGTTTGGCTGAACTTGAACATTTAGAGTGCTTGACCATTTGGTTGAATAATTTTAATGGTACCTTATCATTGTTTGGCTATAATACCATTTATGTCGACATCCTACGTCATCTGGCTGATATACAAAATCTCAGGAAGCTAAACCTAATAGTAGACGTAGATTTAAAGCTTACAAAAGTCTACCAGGCTCTTGCCAGTAAAAGCCAGAAATTAATACATCTATCGACAACGATTGGATGTGTTGAAGAGTTAAACGAAATAACGAGAATTAAATCGTTACAACATTTAACACTTGTTGTTAGAGATATGGGTAAAAACTTGACAAGCCTAGGGGAACTATTAGAACTTAAATCGTTGCAAATTATTTCCATGATTCCTAGGTATACAGATACAATCGATAATTTGCCTTCTATTTTAAAGTGTTGCAGAAATCTCGATCGCCTTATAATTAATTCGAAGTTATATTTTAATGATGAAAGTTTAGTGGATATTTATAGCATTATAAAATCTGTAAGAGATCCCACACTACAAGGTCCGTTAACTGTTATTATTGCCAAATCTGAATATGTTAAAGAGTTTTATGAAGACTACAATATACCGGAGATACTTGTAAGTATAAAATTTTAATTACGTAACCCAATAAAAAATTGCATTTTTCAGGTAACACTTTTTGAGAATGCGTACTTGAAGGTTTTCATTTCATCAGACGTATATTTACATAAGTAGAATAAAACACAAACAAAAAACACATTCTGTTATATTTTTTTGCTCTTTATAGATAAAAATCTAAAACCAAAAATGCCTCTCAATTAATGTGCAAT
>JAEIIL010024574.1:0-19492 GCA_018905715.1 Drosophila lini | reverse complement strand
TAAATATATTTTTATATTATTAATATTTTAAATTTTTAACTGAAATCTTATAAGTGTTTTAACTCCATTTATTTACATTTAAAATCAAAAGATCTAAAACTAATTTTATCTCAAAAGATTTAATTACCAAAATATAATTTTTTCCCAAGTGCCAGGCAACAGCCAAGAGCTGAAGGAGGTGAAGAGCCCCCTGGGCCAGAGGGCTAAATGGATTATCTCAGCGTATGACTTTAATTGTGTAGTCAGTGGCTTTTGTCCGCAGCTTAGGAGGGGAGACACCGAACCGACAACGACAACGGGGGAACGACAAAGACAACGACAACGACAACGACAACGACATCGACAACTAAAACGACAACAAAGCTATTGGCTTTGGCTATGGCTAACAACGACAACGACGATGGCTTGTCAATGCAGTCGACTAAATCGAATTATCATTATGGCTGACTGAAGCTCAGTCAAACCTCATTTGGCTCCGTATCGGGGGTTTAGTTTCTTCCCTCCGGAATCCTCACTGGATCCCCTTTCTATCGCCGCCTATCCATCTACCTAATTTATAAGCCAGGCCAGTCCAGCCCGTCATCCCCCCGATTCCCTACTACTGCCAATCGACTTCCATTGCGATATTCGATACTTTGCATAAAGAAAGCAAAATCATTGGAAACAAAACATATTGCCCCATGGCCTCAATTACACTCCACTCTCTTCGTGTATGTGTGGGCTAATCAAGCTTATGGCCCAGTGTGTGTAAGAGAGCACCACACACAACATAAGCACAGTGGAGGTTAAGGTGATGGGATAACCCTTTGGGATGTACATATCTGAAAATTAATCTAATAAAATAATTCTATTAAATTAAATTATTAAAGATTTTTGTAATATTTTTTTATGTAAATAAAGTTAAAGTTAGTTGAGGGATATTATACATAAATTGTTTTTATCTTGTTTTTTCTAATATTTACAATGATTTCCTTCGACAAATGATATTATTTTAAAATTCATTTACAATTTAATATATATTCTTTGATTGATAAATTTTAGTTTATTTATTTATTAGCTCTTTCGTAAAATTTAGAAATTTTTGGGGAATGTTATTCTATAATAATTTCCTTTCAATAATTTATTTCCTTTTTAAAACATATTTTCTTAAAGAAAAAATTTAAGAAATCTTGAAAAACCTTATTAATTTTTTAGCCAAATTTAAATCCCCTATTATTCCGACCTTGACTGTGTATATACATATAGTCTCTAAGTGACCGCTGAAATGTACACGAGCACAGCATGACTGAAGCAAAACACACGCTGGCGCTGCTGCTGCTGCTGCTTTTGCTTTAACTTTTCGCTTTGGCTTTGGCTTTTGGCTGCTGCTGTTGGCCTGAATGAAAGGCAAACACAAGCACAAACACAGTCGCAGACAAACACACAAAATTGGCAACAATATGTATAACAACAATGTGGACAGTATTTAGCCTTGGCAAATAACTACTACTAACTGCCCGAGATGGATAGGCCGGACAACGGCTTAGCTGGAAGCGTCCAAAAACAACGAAAAGACCAAATAACCAAATAGCCGAGCAAGTGTTTTATAAGGACATAGATAAATAATTTCATCAGCGTGGTTTGTGTACACAATTTTTCGATTTGCGAATCAGAGACAAGGTTCTTTTTGGCACCATGTTTTATTATTTATAATGAATTCTATAGTCAAATATAAAATAAATGAGTTGTTTTAAGAAATTCTGTGGTATAGGACTTCATTAGTTTTTAAATTAGAAAATGTCTAATTTGTTCAAAATATTTATTCAATAAGTTCTTTAAAATTATAGTAAATGATAACTTCAATAAGAAATAAAATCAAAATATGACTCAGATTTTATAGAATTATCTTTAAAATTATTTGAATGAACTAGAACAACGAAATTAACAAGCTTGTGCAGATTTTAATATATTTTTCATACGATTTTTATTACCAATTTAAAAAAAAATTCGAACTAGTATAACTTGACAAGATAGTAAACATATGTAACAGTATTAAATTATGGACACCCCTAGTATAAAGCCCAAAATTTTTGATGTAAGCTTCATGTAAAACATAAAAACCAGTTAAAAAATATATGTATGCTTTGATGAAAAATTAAAAAAATCAACCTAAGCCTTAGTCCAATCAAATTCCTTGTGACTTTTCTTCTACCTTAGCTCACGTTTCTCCCAAATTAACCTACAAGTTTCATAAATTGTTACTAATTTAAAGAAATCTTAAAACACTTGTCCCGGCTTTGTCAACAATATTTCCCCAGAGCTGTAATAAGCACATTAGTTTGAATGATCTAATTAATATGAACGAAAACACGGTCTAATCAACTTGGGCGGCTCTCGGCCAAGTACTTCAAAGGGAGACCTCCTCCTTGGAGGCAAGGGAGTGTGATGTAAGAGGAAAGAAAACCCCCCGGGAAAAAGGAGAGGAGAGGAAAAGCAAATGGGGCGGAGACGGCAGCGGCAGCCACCAAAGTGTCATGTTAAATTGTTATTTACAACAACAGGAAATTCATTCGTTCTTCTCCTTTTTTTCGTCTTTATTTTTATTTGGTTTTTTTCTCCCCTTTATTTTTGTTGTTTTTTGTGGCAAGAGAGCGCACCTGACCGACTGAGTGTCTTCTTTATCGCGGACGTCGCGTCACGAAGCGCATACTTTTAATTAAGAAAATATCTCTGGGGGCTCGATAAGATGTCTGTTCAATTTGGAAGCGAGGTGTTAATACGCGGGATCTGGCAGAATCTTACACATCATTTCGATTGGTAAATAAATCGGGGAGACGACCACGACGACGACGAGATCTCTTTTTTTCGATGGCGATCCGAACCCAATACCAATACCTGTTCAAACGACATTTTGATAAATATATTTGTCACTCGACCGCGGCGGCATCTGAATTGATTCGAGGAGAGCTTTCGACTCTGGAGGGGGTGAAAAATTAATAAACAACGGCATACATGATGTTCGGCAATTAAAAATGTTAATACCATTTCATAAATCAAGAGCCCACAAAAGCCCGGGTCGACAGGGCCAACCAGATTGGGCCGCTGCCGCTTCGGCGATCTGGCCAATAGTTGTCGCTCATAAATCCGGCTGTCATTTTCCGAGGGCATAAATCGCAGCACGCCACAGCCAGACTTGGGAGTCTGAATTGGAATTAAAATTCAAAGTGTCAGTCCAGCAAAAGCCCGATTTTATACCCGTTTAATAACAATAATCGGCGCTCGCTGGCTTAGATAATTTTCGATTTTCGGAAAGTTATGGTTCCTCGGTATCGATCGCTGTATCTGTCGATGAATGTCTCTCAAATATATGGCCAGCATGGCGGCATTTGCTTGTTTTGCCGCGAAATATGTTGCCAAATTATAAATTCCATGTTAACAAAATTGTCAACTTTGGAAACTGTGGGAAAATGCTTTGTTTCGGCGGCGTCGAAATCAAATAATAATAACTCAATTCAAGTCATTGTGTTAAATGCTGAATTCTTAATCGTTTCAGAGCAATCCGTACGGACTCAAGGACACGGGCGCGGGCCCAGAGATGGGAGCCTGGACTTCAGCTGGACTGCAGCCCACCACGGGCTATTATTCTTACGATCCCATGTCGGCCTATGGGTAAGAGCCATCTCTCTCTTTTACATTTAATTAATTTTAACGCTGAACAATAATTAATTGCGCCTAATAGAATATAAATAGAAAGCCTTTTAGCGCAATTTAAATACGCAGAGAACCCAAATGCAATTGCTCACCCATAATTAATTACAAAATATTTGCGAGTACTTGAAATTGATTTGAATTTAATTGCTCGCGGCGGCTGCGTTGCTCCTCCCCCGTTCCCTCTCCCGGCTGTGTCCTGCTTTCTTCCTCCGATTTTCCCTGCGTGCTCTAGGGACCGACGATAATAAAATTTGAATTGTTCGAAGCTGTATGGGAGCGCGAAATTATTTATTTATGATTGCTGCAAAAATAATAGCAGTTAATTGCACGCCAGAGCGCGCAACGCACGCTGTACGTCCTCGCAAAAAGCGTTTATATATAGATTCATGTGTGTTTATGCACTGAGAATAAAATGGGGACTATGTATTTTAAATATATATATAAAAATATATTTTATTGGATTTATGTTTGAGTTCATTAAAAGCTATTAACATTTTTGTTTTAAAAGTAAAGTTAGGTCTAGATTTCTAGGTTTCTGAAGTGTGTGATCATTGGTTTTTCATGGTTGCCAGCTTACATTATCATTATCCTTTTTATTAATATTTTTTTCTGAGAAAACTTTAGCATTTTTAATTACCAAAATTATTTTATATCAAGTTTTAATACTACATTTTACACCTGAAGAAAATATAAACAAGTTGCTCTTACAAAGCCCTAAAAGCTACATTTTAATTTATATTTCCCCTATTTTCCCCCTGTGTAAGTGCGTGATTTTGTGGAGTATGCTGCTTAATTAGCACCTATTAAATAAATATTTTATTCCATATCCCAAACATTTTTCGCCGTGCATGCACATACATTAAAACGAAAAGTATGTGCTCACGTGGGTGCATATGCATGCATAAGTGCGTACGCACATACCACACACACTCGCACATACACACACTCGGGAGGACGAGGCCCCATTGCCACTACCAGTCCCAATCCCAGTTCCAGTCCCAGTCCGAGTATTATTCCGATTCCACATCGGGGGGACAGAGCAACTGGGCGACTGGGAAGGCGGTGTGGCATGCAACGGCTGCGGCTTCCCGTTGGACGACGGTCGCTTTGGGCCGGCTTGCGTGCGGAAAGCCCATGAAATCGAGCTGCAGCTAAGTGAATGAATGGGTGAGTGAGTTGTAAGCGATGCAGTCGAGGGGGGAGTGGGGTGGCGGGGCCGAAGGGGGGTGCCGAGGGGGCGGAGAGGTGTGAGCCGCAAATGAACGCCATGTTGGCCGCCATATTGAGCGGCAGTACATACGCACGTACTTACCGATGTACCGGTGTTGTGTTGGTATGTGTTTCGGCCACCAGTCTGTAAAGTGCACTGCAAAAAAAAAAAAAAAAATAGAATTAATATTTAAGTTTTAAATATATTTAAGGCATAAAATCTTAATTGGAAATATAATTGCAAATTTTATTAAAAATTCTTTTAAAAAAGAATCTTTAAAATTCTATTTAAAATTTTATATCGAAGAATATTAATATTTTTAATTTTAAAATATTATTAAATTTTGTATCAAGATGTAAGGAAATTACTGAAAATATAGGGATGTTCCTTATTTATCATAAAACAGTACAGACATGTATTTTATCTGCGAAGGATCAACCTTCATTTATTACTAAACAAAATACAAAGCTATTTCCAACTAAAAATAATATTGGAAAATTGTTTAAAATTATTTTTAAAGCCCACCCTTATTGTTAAAAATTTTTTTTCCTCTGTGCGAAGGCGTGTACATATTTACGGGCCTGACAAAGACATTTAAGAGGGGAGAATGGTTGCGCTTTGTTTTGTTCATCGTCACAAATTGGCACCGTGGAAAGGTGGAAAATCTGACTGACTGACTGACTGACTGTCTCTCTGTCTCTCTGTCTGTCCGTCTGGCTTGGATGGAAATTGCAGGGGGTCGAGCAAAATGGAAAAGGGAATAAGGAGGGGGATGTGGGTCTCCGCCTGAGTGGGGGGTGGCACTGACAGCCATCGTAATTACCCAGTGACAGGCATGCCCGTGTCTGCTCACGGGAGCGAATGTCATTTTAATGCCGGCATTATTTGTTCGAAATGTACGAGTAAATCGCAACTCGCAGATAATGGCCGCCGTAATTGGCGGCTCCGGCCAAATTGCATGTGTTCCGCGTAGAAGCTAAAAATGTAAATGTGTGTAAGCCGGTCTAAAACTAATAAGCGCACCATTCGGCCATTCCCAGTGGCTGCACTGCACAATAATATTATTAGGGGATTTTTAGAATATCTTTGTTTAAGCTGAATTAGCTTGGGAATAAGTGTTTGTTTTGGAAAATGTTTGTCTTAAAAAATATTATGTAAATATTTTAAAAGGCATAAAAATAATATTTATTGACTTCAGAAATGCATCATCTGGTTTGAGAATAATTTAAATGTAAAATTAGGCACTTCAATCCTTATTTGATTAAAATATAACTGGTTCTGGGAGAAAAATCAAATATATTTTATTTACTTGATGTAAAAACAAATGTCTCCTGTTTTTTTCCGAGTGCAAGCAACCATATAGCCATAGAGCCATAGAGCCGTATCCGTCGCCCTGTATTTGTGTGAACAAGAATGTGATTTGTTAACAAGATTATGGCCCGCTAGGAACAGCAGCAGCAGCAGCAACAGCAAGTAGCAGTAGCTACTGCCGCGGCCAAATCATTTTTGTTTACGAGTTATGCCAAAAGAACGCAGACACATGTATGCCGGTACATGCATTTCGCGGCACTGCAATTATATGGCGAATACAAAAATAGGATGCGTGCCAATTACGGACAAATTGATGTTGTGTTAGCTTGTAAACATAACAGCACAAAAAGCCCACAAAGCGTATCACTCGAATCGAATTCAGCCAGCAATAGAGCCATAGAGCTACATATAGAGAGCTATAGCCACCGACCTACGCGATAATCATATGGTCGGGATATTATAAAACCGCCTTCGAACGATGTTACGGGTTACGTGCCTGAAATTACGGGCTTCTCGTGCCTCCCGTCACGGTCATTGGACAAATGATTTCTTGTCTGGACCTCAAATACAGTGGAAACTCTCATTGGGCGTACATAAATTAAGGGAAACTTTAAAACTTGCTATAAGGGGGCACTTTAGCGGACAAACTCTCTTGAGCGGACAACTCTATTATAGCAAGAAAGGGAGCGAATTCATGTTTTTGGGAT
The DNA here is from genome assembly GCA_018905715.1 of Drosophila lini. Classification (NCBI taxonomy): domain Eukaryota; kingdom Metazoa; phylum Arthropoda; class Insecta; order Diptera; family Drosophilidae; genus Drosophila; species Drosophila lini. The sequence goes on along the minus strand of JAEIIL010024574.1, from coordinate 12,574 downwards.
TTTTAGATTATAATTCTTAATAAGGACAAAATCGTAACGTTGTATTTGATTTTTCTCTTTAACGGATAAATTCTTACAAAGTAAAGACCTTAGAATTTAAAGTATGTAATTTTATTATTAATAAAATTTGGACTTTAACGATGATAAACATTTCAATTTCCTTTAACAAAAAATCCCCTTTCAGTGAAAGTCTTGCTGTATTTTTTGAATTGTACCTAAAACCACGAATCCTCCTCCAAACTCTTGTGCTAATCACTGGCAACATCCTCCTCCACACTGTTCACAATCAAAGTACACTAGCACTACAACAAAAAACACAAAAAAAAAAAGGAAAATGAAAAGAGAAAGAGAAAAAAAACAAGGAGAAAGGACGTTAAAATTTGCATTCGACGGGCAGCGGTTCTGAGTTTCGTTCTTTATCTTGTTGTAAAATTCACCGCACACAAACTGTTGATTGTGGCTCCATAAAAATCCCATGAAAAAGCGAGCAAAACGGGGAATAAAAGAGGACGAAAAGGGATTGGGAGTGGCAGCGGGAGTGGGAGTGGGTCTGGGCAGAAGACCCGAAAGTGAAATGCCCGGCGAACGGATGAGCCGGATGTGCAGCGGAGAGTACGCATGGGCTGGGGCTTAATTTTAGCTAGGAAGTGCTGCTGCTGCTGCTGCTGCTGGAAGGGATTCCCACAGGCTCTGGTGGGTTAAAAAATGTGCGATAAGTGCACCACCATGGCGTAGGAGGAGGAGGAGGAGTGCTTGCACCCACTTGTCGTCCTCGTTATTGCCGGAGACGCTGTGTTTGGACTGCTGTTGCTGCTTTTTGTGGCCGTGCCCTGTTTCACAACTATGTTTTACAATATTTTGACGATGTATTACACTGGCAGGACGACGATCCCGAGTTTCTCTCCAGGGAGAGTTCAGCGCAGGGGTGCCTAGGGGGGGATAGGAGAACATCAATTTGAGTTTTCCGCATTTTTAATGAATTTCCATGTTTCTGTGCTGCTGCATTTTTACGGGGCAAGCAATTAGAGAGAGAGCTAGCCCTTAGCTAAGAAAGTCTCTTTAAGGAGATTTACTATTTTTAAAATTTGAAATATTTTTAAAATTGTTTAATTCTTATAAATATATTTTCTCTTCCTTTCCAGCTATGGAGCCAGCTACGATCTGGCTGCTCGTCGCAAGAACGCCACCCGGGAGTCCACGGCCACTCTGAAGGCCTGGCTGAATGAGCACAAGAAGAATCCGTATCCCACGAAGGGCGAGAAGATCATGCTGGCCATTATCACCAAGATGACGCTCACCCAGGTCTCCACCTGGTTTGCCAATGCCCGGCGGCGACTGAAGAAGGAGAACAAGATGACATGGGAGCCCAAGAATCGCACCGATGACGACGACGATGCCATGGTGTCCGACGATGAGAAGGACAAGGAGGACCTGGAGCCGGGCAGCAAGGGAAGCCAGAGTGGCAGTGGCCTGGCCAAAGGTATAGGACTTGGAAGCCATTCCCCAGGGTTAAGTACTCAAAGCCGTCCTTTCTTTGAACCAGATGAGACCAAAGAGGAGGAGGACGCCATAGACGAGGACCAGAAGTGCTTGGGTCAGCAGGCCAATATCCTGCGGGCAGGCTTCGGCTATCCCTCGGCAGGCAGTGGGGGCTATCATGGAGGCGGAGGTGGCTCCGCTGCCGGTGGCTATCACCCGTATCACCATCAGCATCCCGCTTATTACCAGCCGGGTCAGCAGGGCATGCTGCCATTTCATGAGGGTTCCGGATCGGGATCAAAGCTCCACGGGGACAATGGGGAGCCAAAAAACCAGCTAGGCCGGGACTGTGGCGTGCCGATTCCAGCTACCAAGCCGAAGATCTGGAGTCTGGCCGACACAGTTGGCTGCAAGACCCCGCCGCCGGCCTACATGGGCCACCAGGGTCACCCAAATCACTCGATGCCGCTGCAGCAGCAGTATCCCCCGGTGCAGCAGGAGGCGGCAGGCGGGGCTGGGCGGGATCAGATGTTCAATGGTGCCGCCGCTCCCTACCTGAGGCCGCACACCACGGCTTACGGGGGTTTTCTAGGGGCTACGACCCAGCAGCTGCATACTACGAACAGCAGCAGCAGTATGCCCTACAGCAGCAGTATCCCCCAGCAGCAGCAGTCGCAGCTGGAGCAACTGCATCCGCAGCAGCTGGCGGGGGGGCTGCGGAGCAGCGGGAGCAGCAGTTCCAGCGGCACGCATACGCCTACCATCCTTACTACGGCAAGTTCGAGCGGGGCCCAGCAGCTGCAGCTGCAGTTCCAGCGGCAGCAGTTCCAACAGTCTCAGTCCACAGCGAGTCAGCGGGCGATGGGGTTTCCCGAAGCCCAACCCGATACTCCACCCCAAACTCCGCCGAATATGAAGGTGCTGAACGGAGCTTTGAGTCTCCTGCCTACCGCTACTCCAGCCCCTACGATCGCTACCTGTCGCAGCAGTAATGCGGCCCAGTACAACGGCTACCCGATGAACTTCTCCCGGATTGGTGAGTACTCGCCGCGCGAGGACTACGGCAGCGGGAACAGCAGCAGCAGCAGCACCAGCTCCTCGTCCTCGCCTCTCCAGCTGCAGCGGAATGAGGCCATGTTTCGGCCGCTCTTCAAGAAGTTCGTCAACTAGAGAGAAAAAGTAATACGTTCTGCTTAAAATCTCAAATAAAATCAAAGAGATCTTGCTCAGCGTCTCCGAATAAAATCAAAGAATTCATTTTTGATCAGCACTGCGTCTATAACTGGTATTTAAGAGGCCCCATGGGGATCGTGTAATATTCATTGTAATCGTATACACCGCGTAAAACAACTTCAAGTTTCATTCGAGTTATGCATCATGTATTTAGAGTACCAGATCAAATGTTTCTCTTCGAACCGCAATGTAAGCTTAGGCTAAATACTAAACTAGCGCAATAAGATTGTAAACTGTGATACGTTTTTCATTGTCTAACAGACTTCACACTAAACACTTCGTCTATATGAACACATAATCTAAATAATTTTAAATCGTTTAATAAAATTCTTTATAATCATGAAAAGTACTAGTTTTTTTTTAATGGAAAGATAATGGATTTCTTACAATAACTTGAAGGTGAGTAAGGTAAAATTTCCTTTCAACTACTTATGGAACTCCATAGAATTTAAGTGCAGAAAAAATATATATATATAAGTTATTTTATTTTAAAGAACAGCCTAGTTTAATAGTTGTCAATGACATTTCTAAATTGCGACACATTTCAGTAGCTATTTATTTATTATTTATTTCCCTGTCACTTCTTTTTTCTTCTAGAAAATATCTGCTAATTACCTTCTACCCTTCAATGCCAAATTTGCATTATTTTACATTAATTTATAGTTTGAACAATTGTTCTAATTCAGCGACAGCAACAGCAGGCTTTTGAAATGAATATGGCGGTGAAACCAGTGTCATTAATCGATTGCAAATGTAATATATTATTATTTTTTTCTCTTTGCCCAAATTGAGGCCTGGCAAAAAAGCTGAAAACATGACGTACAAAAATGGTAATGATAGGTGTAATTAAGCATTTTTATACTCTAGCAAGAGGTATGATTCAACTAAAAACTGAAAAGGAATTTACAATGCACTACTATTAAAAAGCAACAAAATTATTTAATATATTTGTAATATTTTTAAAAGATTTATTTAACTTTAATATTAGATTTAGGTAGGTATTGCTTAATTGTTTATTAACTATTGGAAGGAGTTTACAGATTTTCATGAGAATACATATTTTTATAGATTTGAAAGCTTCATAATAGTTGATATCTTTGGTGTATATATTTAATGGTTAAACATTAAATATTATATTTGTAAATAGAGAATGCCGAACTTCTCGCCTGATCTGGGTGAGTAATAATTAAAATGAGATATATAATGGTTTGGAAACCTTCTTTATCATTAGTTAGTCCAAGTCTGGTCTTCATTTACCAAAAATCTCGGGTCATTTCTAAATTTAAATATATAAACTAAGATATAATACACACAGGATTTCTTTCTGTGTAGGCATTGCCGAATCGCCGCAGAAATTGTCAAATGCGAGACATGGACAATGCCGCATTCGTAGCGAAAAAGCACTCGAAACGCGAATGGCGGCGGCATCTCTGGGCCCGGGGGCCTGTGGGCTTCTTACCTGGGTTTGAGTACACCGGGGAAGTTGGCGCGTTTATGGGGAAAACAATTTGTAACGACTATCGCCGTTTGATAAATTAACATTTAGCGGCGGCTCGATTATGCAACAAATTGCCAATTGAATTGAAATTGACAGCCGACGAAGGCAGTCGTCGCGCTGAAGAGACCAATTCCGAATTAGCCGCGGCGATGCCATTCCTCCGCTCGAATTTGTAAGTGCAAGTGATTAATTTGGTTTCGTTTGACACAGTTTACACATGTAAGTGGCCGGCGGGACAGGTGGAAATGGAGCCAAGAGCGAAGATGCCAGCTCCAGAGCTCCAGAGGTCCAGTGTCTGGCCACATGTCGAGTGGCGCTTTGGGGTTCGGGAACTAATTTCTTAAACGGTTTGCCAGTAATTCTATGGTGCCATCAGCGGGACATTAGTTCCGTTCCCATAGTTTACTTAAGGCCAAGTGCCCCGCTCGCTTTATGGTCGTGTTTTACAATGCTAAATGACCGCGCCGGGCATAAAATTTCCCATTACACATTGGGGTCCAATCAGTAAGCCGGGTAAATTAATCGCATCACGGCGAGTTGGAGAGTTCGGAGCTCTGTCCCGGGGATCCTTGGCTCGCTCGTGAAGCGATCTCGTTTATGGGTCATAAACCATGGGATCCCGCCACTCGACATTCCCCGGCATTGTCTCGGTTTCAGTTCGGTTTCGGAATCGGGATCGGATCGGATTGGGTCGGATTGGATCGGTCACCAGCGGCGAGGATATACGACAGTTAACTTATCTTGCATCCACTTAACGTCTTGCGGCCATAAATCAATCCAATGGCCGAATGCTCGATGGCAGCCAGCAGGCGAATTAATCACTTTGGAAATTGTTACCCATTTGAAAACTTGTCGCATTTGCTTGAGTCTCTTCTCTCCGACGAGATCTGGCGACCCGTTTCCAAGTACCACAGAGAGACTGGACTGGACTGGACTGGATGGGTCTGGGGACTGCGGACTGGGAACTGACTCGTGTGTGGGCAATCCTTCAACACCATGTGAAAATCACGGTAATTTATTATTGACAGTCGCAGTAGTAGGTACCGAGTCGTATTTGTGATTAGTTACCTTCTTTATGCCTAGATCCCAGACGCTGCTCGGGGATTTGGGCAGTCGTCATCATGGTCAAGTGGCATCGAGGGGCTGTAGCCTCTTACAAATGTCACGGAAACATTTCTCATCTAGTCAAAGTGAATGGCACATCAATTTCTATCTTCTCTTTTTTTTGTTCAAAGTGTCGAAAACGGTAAGCGATTAAGTTGATTTAATACCACCGCTGCTTTTGGCTTATAAAAGTCATATTAAAAAGAGAACTTGAGGGGATTTAATGGCCATTCATTAGGTTTGTACAAATAAGTTGGGTTTTCTTGGAGGTTAAATAGTAGCAAAGGGCCAAGAAAAATAATTGAGGAAGGGGAAATTCGTCTATTTACTAGCCTAAAGATCTTCTGGCTTTAAATAACTATAACTTGAGAGATTAATTGATGTAGAAAATAGTAAATTAAATATTAAATTATTTGAAAAATGTTGGAAAATAAGTATATTAAAAGTAAGTACAAGGAACTATACTTTCATCTATGAAAAGCTATCTAGGCTAACTTACAAATCAAGAGTAAATAAATTTAAATTATTCAAGAAAAACCTCTCACTTTACCTGACTTTCCTCCATAACTTTTGTACATCTCACAGAAATAAAATAAAATAAATAAAATAAATCTTCTAAATACAAATAGCTTAAACTCATGGAATACTTTTTATTCAGGAAATCACTGTACCGTAGCTGTGAGCAAATATGTTGTGTAAATTTCTAGTGCTAACCCCTTTTCTGTGTTGTTCCGTTAATTCACAAATATTTAAGCCAAACAAAAACACACAATGTTCGTGTGGCTCAAGCATAAACCATGGAAATTTGAAAGGCTAAGCCAAGGCTTTCTCTTATCCAAAGCCTGCTTAAATACTCGAGTCTGCTCAAGCAATTAGTTGGCATTCAACGTTATTGATCCGGAAATGGTTGTGGGTTATATATTTTATTAAATTTTCACAAATTTTCATATTAATCGCAAATATTCACACTCAATTATAAAATACCAAAGAACACAAATTTGCCCCAACATAATGAAGGGAGAATTCCTTGAGACATGCCGACATTCTGCTGGAATAGACAGCCAACGCAGGAGGAGGAGGTATTTTTCGGTGGTGGATGCTGCTGCTGCTGCTGCTGATGCTCCAAGATGCTACAAGAATGCAAAGTGTCATTTAAGTGAAACAAGACGAGAACAAACACAGAGCATCCTAGAAGAAGGGTTCCTTCCATGCCAGCCACCGAGACCAGCAACCCTTTGCCGGGGTGGCATGGCATCCTCGACCGCGCAGCTTACTTACGCAGCTTCTATAAATTATAGCTGCCGCTTGTCATGTACGGAAATCCTTGTGTCAGTGCAGCCAGGATTCGGGATCCAGTCTCGAGACTCCGGGCACCAGCCTCTTCTGGTCTCCGGCTTCTGGCTTTGACAGAGCCCAGGGCAGGGCGATACGTTTGTTTTCAACAGGATTAGAAATTCGTTGCAACGCACAAAAGCCTCAGGAACAATTCAAGCAGACACATCTCGCAACTATAACAATTAATATCCTGGAAATTGCATCGTGACATGAGTGTGTAGTCTGTCTATTCCGGCTGCTGCTGCCAGCCTGCCAAAGGAACAGCGCACACGAGGGCGTATACTTGATGGCGTATGCTAATTTCCCTAATGCCATCCTCGAGATTAGCTGTGTGTATGTGTGTGTGTGTGAGTTATAGACTTAACTCATTGAGCAGCAACCCCTGATGCATGTCCTGGGGCAGGACTTGGCTTGAAAGGAAGTTGGCTCTAAGAAAATTATTTAATTAAGTGTATTTGGTTTGGTAATATTTTTGTTACTAATATATAAGTAGAGCTTATTAAAGCTAGTTTTATATTTTAAGAAGCTTTTCAAGGAGACAATGTTGGCGATTTGTCAATGGTTTGTCTTTTTCTTTGAATAATTGATTACAGCCAACCAAAGACATTTCATCATCATCTATTACGATCCACACGCCCCGGCTTAGAGTCATATTTAATGGACATGTATTGTGGCCGATCAATCATGACCGTACCTCCATGGGTCTATCTGTCTCTGACTTGGCTGTCTCCTCAAAAAATAATTTTAAAGAAATCCAAAAAGAGGGGAAACTAAAAGCGCCCACGATATGTGGGACCAATGGCCACCTCTGTCAAGGCAGCTGATTATTCCCGGCATAGACACTCGCGTATACAAATGTATATTTAGACAACTGCCGATGATAAGACAAGCTAAAATAATTATGACCATTAGGCCACATTAGGCACTGGTGTTGGGATGTCTCAGCGATCGCGGCCACCTTGTGGGATAAATACTTGAGATTTCCCAAAAGATATTGGTCTGGGGAGGTGTTTAAATAGCGATACAATTTTAATGGCCTGTTTTTCCGATATTCAATTGTGGGTTTAAGGGGGATGAAGGTAAAATAAGCAAAGGGAGACATTCAATTTAATATTAAATATTTTATTATATGAATAATCTAGAATAAATAAATAATAAATATTTATTGGTATGTTTAAATCTAAAACCTTCTATTGTGCACTAAAGTTTTTTTAGTATGTAATTTATTAACAAAGTATTATTTCAGGCTTGGTTATTTAAATTCCTTTTTAAATTACAATGCTTAAATTTTCTTCAAAATGTTAACTTTTGTATAATTTTCCCCTCTCATAGGACACTTGTATTTTAAAACAAATAAAACTCTTCGAGAGAGCGACATGGTATGGAGTTAATTATGCGGGACAGGAAAACGAATATTTTATTAATGAAATAGAATTTTTCACATCTTAATGAGATGGGTTTGGGGACAGAGGAAAATGTCGCCACATCGTCTGAGAGACATCACACAGGTTGCGCGTTTTTCCTGGGAATAACCCTCGGACTATGCACTTAATGGGTGTCTCCGATTCTTAGAGCAGGTATTTAAGATGCCCGATCCGATTTCAGCATCATCGGCATCTACTTGGCGGTCTAATTAACATGACAAAGAAATGTCACGTGTGGAAATTTATGGACAGCACTATGGAGAGCCCAGAACTCAGAACCGAACCGAACTGAGCTGCAAGGTTGCAGATGGCCGCGATAATATTTACGATGCCGTTTGATTGGTATACCAATCGATTTCCTTGCCGCCAATATTTCAACGTTCTCCGGTTCCTTAGGGTCTGGAATCTGTAGCCTAGAGCCTGGCACTCAGCTCGGCCCGGCCCCGGTCCCGGTCCCGGGCTGTCATTAAAACAGCTAATTTTATTGTGCGGCCGACATTTACTATCTGCAGGTTTGTCGCCGTCCCCAAAAGATACCAGTGTTCGAGTATCCGAGAGGCCGAGTATCTGAGAGGCCGAGGAGTATCCATGTGGCGGAGACCCGCAGACAAGTCGGATCCAAGCTTCGACGCTCCTCACTTATCTTGTTCGAGTGTGTTATGGTCATCCATGATTTGTATTATACACGCCGTTTGAAATAAATTTAAATTGTCTTACCGATTTTTAAAGCAGCCTCGTCCCGATTTCGATTATGCGTTTTGTTAGACGATTTCTCTTATCTTAATGCGGAGACAGACTGTCTGGCGAGACTGTGACTCTGGCTCTGACTGTGACTGTGACTGTCTCTGTTTAAGGTCCACAAAAAAAGAGGCGATTCTACACGATTCCGTACACCGACGCAGGCACCGATGCGGCATTGTTTAATGGAATTTTCTTGTAATGCATTCTGAAATTGGTTTTTAAAGTGCGGGTCCAACATTTAATTTGTTTGTTAATAGTTTCGAAATGCCTTTTTGCTGGCTGCACCCTTTTGCCATGAAAATTGAGGCGGCCATCGGTATCGCTATCTGTATCTGCAAATGCATCTGTATCTGCATCTGCATCTGCATCTGCAGCCGCATCTGCCTTCCTGCGTATCTACGGATATCTGCCCATAATATAGCCTGTTGTTGCTTAAATCGGGCGTAAGCGAATCAATTCTCATTTTAATTTATTGACACGAACACAAGCGCCATTGCCCGGACAACGGCTGACCGGAGTCCAAGGTCCGGACCGAGTCCGCACTGAGTCCGGGCCTTGCCACCCCGCCAGGACCATCCTTTTGCCCGGCAACATTGCACCAATTATACAATAACTCGACTACAATGCAATTTGCATTGTGCTGCAAATTGGAACTCCGTTGTCCGAGGGCCCAGCAAAGGAGGCACCATTTAATAAATGCGCATACGCCTCGTGGCCGCGGGCCATCCAGCGTCCTCCGTCCTGCGGCTGGTCGCCAAATAGGTACATTAACTGCAGACCCAGATACTCCCAATATAACTGCCGGCTCTGAAGTCGGGCAAACGTTACACATAATTATTTATTGAATTTACGAACGCCACGGCCGCGCGTCGTATAATTTTATTTACCGAACGCCGGAGTGCTTTTCGTGCCAGACATTTATTCAGTTGGATTGGTTTCGTAATATGTAAGTTGATCTGACACTCAAATGGATCTGAATTTATTTGGAATTTAATTTTAGAGAAGTGTAAAATATGGACATAGTATTGGGTATTATTGGATTTATTATATTTACTAATTCTAAATGACCAAACTCTACCCTCATTAAAATTAATCAAAAAGACGAAACTGAAAATACCAAGAATTATGATGGACACTTGCCGCTTAAGCCAGAGGAAAATTGAGTATATTCAAGGATCATTTTTCACAAAATTGACAGGGAAAACCCTCCGATGCTCCTCGCACTTTAAAACATTATGCCCGGCCAAGTGGGTCGCTGGCTTCTGACTCGCGACTAATCATCGTTAATGCCGAGACGTTTCTTGTTTGCCTGAAGTGAACTCAGAACTCAGAACTGAGAACTGAGAGCTCGAAGCCTGCATAATTGATGATTGCTTTTAAAATGCGCCGACGACATGCGACTGTTGTCACCGGAGGAGAACAATTTTTTACAGCCTGGGCATTTACACTTGCCCGCAATTAGTTTACGATGCTAATGCTGGCAGCCGTCTCAGCATTGTTTCAATTTGTTTTAATCGATTCGCGTTAATTTTCAAATCTCGTTTATACTTTTTTCGAGCGACTTTCATAGGCGTTGGCCGACACAAATTGCTGACACTAACATGCACCTACATACCTCTAAGTAGCGTAATAATTATTTTAGATTACTAGAAGGAGAGTTTTTAAAGGTTTAATACAGGTTTCTAGATATTCTAGAGCCTTGAAAAATATCCTTTAAAAACCCAAAGAGTCCCTTTAAAGGTTTTGAAATTCTATAAATACTTCTTTAATAATTATACCTGTATGTTTTCCCTGTACAAAAAACGAAATAAACATGTTGAAAATAAAGTAAAGTACACTCGTTAGCCTGGGGAAATGAAAAACTGTGCGGAGTCAGCAGACACAGAGGAAACATCTAGTGCAACAGAACATGGAACTGACATCCCTCGGTGACTCGGTGTTCCGAAAAATGCACAACACGGGATGATGCACTAATTTCTGCGATGCCAGGCGATGCGATCCGCTAAACTGGTGGGGATTGGGATTGGAATTGCGATTGGGATTGGGAGGGAGGACAGGGCAGGAGTGTCGTCTGTAAAGTGCCTGTCAAGGTGCGTCAACGGACATAAATACACACGCGCCGCGTCGTACGCATATTTCACTGACGCACTGTGCGATTTGCAAACTAATCTGCAATTTATTACGACCCTGCCAGCCCTGGCGACAGGTATGTACAGACCTATGTACTATATGTACTAGCACATTAAGTTGGAAGGCAGGCCAGCAAAGGTACAGTAAGAAAAATGTATTGAAGTCATAAGGAAATTATTATATATTACCTAAATATTTTATACTACAGAGTGGGTTTTATTTAAATTTGAGTAATAAATTTGGAAATTAAGTAGAAAATTCGATTCAGATCACAAAAATTAGTGGAAATCTTGAGTTACCTTTGATATATAATTGTTTTATAGTTTGGTTAAAATAAGAAAATGTATATTTTAAAATTTATATTAAATTAAGATTAAATATATACCAATTCCTATATCTAATTTCCATTTAAGCTATATTTTTTTCAAGTGAATGCCATTCGTTATTCACGATCCACACTCGCAGCCGCTTTTCGCATTCGCATTCGCCATTGCAACCGGCAATTGGCCTTAACTTGGCCTGGCAACTCGTCAAAATGATTTATTTTTGATAAATTGCCACGGCCTCCGCCGATTCACTAGATGCAGCGACAACGCGGCAATTTTGCACATGATTTACACGGAATGACACGGAATTTAATTTCGAAATTCGCAAATGTTGTTCACTTTGGGTGGCAAACATGAATCTCGCACTTCTCGCACTTTTCGCGCACGGAGGGCGACATTGGCTTCGTTGGCATTTCCTCTTAAGGGATAAACAGACATTATTTATAATTGTGCTATCACAGTCAATCCGTCATGCAGGTCTCTCCGCGAGGTCTATCTATATAAAATGTCTATTTATAATGCCCCCACTCGTGCTCTATGCAAATAAGAGTGTTAAATGCCCTAAAGAAGCTGTCACATAAATTAACTTGGCAACGTGAGTGAGCTTAGGAATTAAAATATATTTATTTGTGCAGGAAAATGTATTATAGAGGTATTTCTTTTCTTGGTTTTTAATTTGAGAAATAAGCATTCCCTCCAATTAGTTTCTATAAAGTCAAGTACTTGCCATTTGACAAGCTATTGGCACATAAGCTTGTCTGCTTCAAGTTCGTAATTATCCTCTTTCGTAGCATACTTTTTTGTTGTTGTTGCCGAACAACTTTTGGGTAATTTGAAAAACTTTGTATATCCTTGAACTCCTTTCAGGTGTGCACTCGAAAGCTTGTCTGTCAGTCCCTCTGGAGGGACTCAAGTTTGGCAACATCGAGGCGGGCCACGTCGGTGGCCAAAACTTTTCCCTGTTCGAACGGAAGCGCAAAGGGCACACGGCCACGATTGCAGTCAATTAAGCAGACCGAAAGTTGGCTAATTTAGATTTATTTTTATCCCTTGTCGTTGTATAAATGTTAATTGCAATTATTATATTGTGCGGAAGGTATGAGGTGTGTGTGAGTTGAGTATGAGTTACCTGTAGTTCTGGCAAGGTAAATAATGAAAGAAAAAGTTTGTAAAGGATATAAAATATTTACAACGGCAAAGTGTGCATAAAAAGGGTTTTAAATGATATATTTTTATAAGGAATAAATATGGACATGCATCAATATCAAAGGTATAAACTTAAATTGTAATTATTTCTGGTTTTG